>PISX010000387.1:0-139161 GCA_004024625.1 Mellivora capensis
TGCAACGACGTGGATGGAACTAGAGGGTATCATGCTTAGTGAAATAAGTCAATCAGAGAAAGACAACTATCATATGATATCCCTGATATGAGGAAGTGGAGATGCAACATGGGGGACTAGGGGGGTAGAAAAAGAAGAAAAGAAACAAGATGGGATTGGGAGGGAGACAAACCATAAGTGACTCTTAATCTCACAAAACCAACTGAGGGTTGCTGGGGGGAGGGGGGAGGGAAAGGGAGGTGGGGTAATGGACATTGGGGAGGGTATGTGCTATGGTTAGTGCTGTGAAGTGTGTAAACCTGGCGATTCACAGACATGTACCCCTGGGGATAAAAATATGTTTATAAAAAAAATTAAAAATTATATTAAAAAAAAACTAGGAATTAACAGAACCCCTTAAGTTGCCTTCCTAACTGTTGATTTAAAAACTTCTATTAAATAACTCTTGGATGAAAATGAAAACGCATGCTGAAATTAGAATCTGTAGGATCTATGTTAACCAGTGATGAAAAAAGTCTATAATCTTAAATATACTTATCAATATAAATGAAAGAACAAAAAAAAAACTAAATTCTCAGCTCAAGTTAGAAAATGAACAGCAAAATGAACCAAACACACACACACACACACACACACACACACACACACAGAAAGAGAAGGAAAAAATAAAAATATAAGTGGAATTAATAAGTTGGCTACTAGAAAAATTTCAATTAATAATTAAATATCAAAATCCTTTGTTTTAGAACTTAACAAAATAGAAAAATCAACTGATTTAATCAGAAAAGAATAAAATGATAATACATAACATGAGAAATGATGTGAGGGAAATACCATAGAAATGGCAAAAATAAGAAATATAAGAAAAAAAACGTAATAAATCTGCAATCATTCTTGAAGACTATAATATACTTCTTTTAGTTAACTGAGGTAAAAAACTAGCCAAAAATGAGTAGAGGAGTAAGGTCTTTGAAAGCAAAATTAACGAACTTAACCAAATTGACATTAATAGAATCCTGTATCCAACATCTTCATAAAACACATTGTTTTCTAGCATAAACCAAACATTTACCAAAATTGACCATATGCTGAGGTATAAACTAAATCTCAAAAATTCTAAAGTATTGAAATCATACACGGTGTATCCTCTGACAACATTGGAACTACATTAGAATTAAACAAAAAAATAACTGAAAAAGCCCCCAAATGTTTGTAAATTAGGCAATCTATTCCTATTTAACCCTTGGGCCAAAATAGAAATCCTAAAAGATATTTTAAAATATTTTGAACTGAATGAAAACAAAAACATAAAAAATCCAATTTTATGGAATGAAGTTAGAGTGAAGCTTGGGGGAAATTTAGTAAGTTTTTAAATACATTCAGAAGGGGAAAACACCTGATCTAAGTAAGTATCAATCTCAGGAAGCTGAGAGAAAAAAGAGAAAATTAAACAAAAATCTATTTAAAGAAGAAAAGAACACAAGTCACTGAAATAAGAAAGAAAAGGTATATTTGAGGAAAATCAAGATCAAACAATGTAAAAAAAAATAATAAAATTCATAAACCTTTAGCAAGACTGATCAAGGAAAACAAAAGGGATAAATTCCCCGTATCAGGAGTGAAAAGGTGGATATACTACAGGTTCTATAAGCTTACAGACATTTAAAAATAATAAAGGAATATTAGCAATAACTCTATGCTAATAAATTTGGAAAGTCAGCCAAGATAGGTCAAATGCTTGAAAAAATGTGACTTTGTACTCACAAATAGAACTTCTGGACCATATGGCTTGCTGGTGAATTCTTCCAAGCATTAAAGGGAAAACATAGCATTACTTTGATTACATATTAAAAACAATAGGTTCCTCCCTCCGACACTGTTGGTGGGAATGCAAGCTGGTGTAACCACTCTGGAAAACAGCATGGAGGTTCCTCAAAAAGTTGAAAATAGAGATACCCTATGACCCAGCAATCGCACTACTGGGTATTTACCCTAAAGATACAAATGTAGTGATCCAAAGGGGCACGTGCACCCAAATGTTTATAGCAACAATGTCCATAAAAGCCAAACTATGGAAAGAACCTAGATGTCCACAACAGATGAATGGATAAAGAAGATGTGGTATATATGTACAATGGAATACTATGCAGCCATCAAAAGAAATGAAATCTTGCCATTTGCGACGACATGGATTGAGCTAGAGGGTATTATGCTTAGCAAAATAAGTCAATCAGAGAAAGACAATTATATGATCTCCCTGATATGAGGAAGTTGAGAGGCAATGTGGGGGTTTTGGGGGGTAGGAAAGGAATAAATGAAACAAGATGGGATAGGGAGGGAGACAAACCATAAGAGACTCTTAATTTCACAAAACAAACTGAGAGTTGCCAAGGGGAGGGCAGGTAGGGAGAGGGTGGTTGGGTTATGGACATTGGGGAAGGTATGTGCTATGGTGAGTGCTGTGAAGTGTAAACCTGGCGATTCATAGACCTGTACCCCTGGGGCTAATAATATATTATGTGTTAATAAAAATAAATAAATACATACATACATACATACATAAATTACTTTTTTTAAAAAGAAAAAAAAAAACGATAGATTCCTGAAAAAAGAAAAACAAAACATACCTACCAACTTATTCTATGGTTTCTTGACACCAAATCTAGACAAGAACCTTACAAGAAAAAAACCCTCAATTATAGGATAGGCCAGTAGCTTTTATAAAAGTAGATGTAAAATACCCTATGAATAATTTAACAGTCAAACCTAAAAATATAGAAAAGGAAAGTGCATCTTGACAAAGTTTAATTTATTTTGGGACACTAACACACCAAACTTCTGAAAATGAATCAATAGTATTCATCAGAATAAAGGAGACAAATCATATGATTTTCTCAGTGGCTGGAGAAATGCATTGAATAAAATGTAAGACCTATGCATAATTAAACTTTTGGCACCCTAGAAATGACAAAAAGTAATCTCTATACTCAGTGCAGAGCTTGAACTCACAACCCCGAGATCAAGAGCCATATGCTCCACTGATTGAGCCAGCCAGGCACCCCAGGACAAAAATTATGAACAATAAAATAACCATCAACAATTGACGTTCATTAAAATTAAGTACTTCTGTTTTCCAAAAGACACCAATAATGGTGTGAAAAGGAGACACACATTGGGAGACTTTTGAATACATGTATCTCATAAAGGACTTGTACCTAGAATATATTTTTAAATGCTAGTAATCAATACGGAAAAGATAACCCAAAAGAAAACAGGCTACGAACTTGAAGAGATACTTCACCAAAGAAGAATACCAAAGGGCTAAAAAGAATATAAAATGATATTCACCATCATTAATCACCAGAAAAATGAAATTAAAACCATAGTGAGATGCTACTACATACCCACTAGAAGGACCACAATCTTACAAAAATTGCAGTTCAAATGGTGGTCAGGATGTACAGTATCCGGAAAACTTAAACACTTCTGATGACAGTATAAATTCACAGATTCTTCAGAAAATTGTTTAGCAGTGTTTCTTAAAGTATCCCCTGTGACCAAGCAATTGTACTTTTAAGCATATGCTCTATGGAAAGGTTTTCATATATGCCACAAGAGATGCGTGTAAGAATGTTCACAGCAGTGTTAATCACCCCAAACTAGAAACAACCCAAATGTTAATTAGCAGTAATAAGTAATAATACATTTTGGGATGTGTGTGTGTGTATGTATACATATATATGTGTATGTATGCGTATATATATGTATATATACACACACATATATGGAATATTATGAAATGGAATAAAATGGAATATTATACAGCAGTAAAAACAAACTGCTGCCATGTGCCGCAGTATGAGTGAGACTCACAGGCACAAAGTTGAGTTAAAGGAGCCACACAAAAAAGAAGACATCCTTTATGATTTCATTAGTCTAAATTTCAAAACCATCGAATCTAATCTACAGTAGTATGACTCAAAATATTGCTATCATTAAGGAAGGCATACATAATGACTAAAGGGACATGGCAGGATGGGCTTTTTGAGTTACTAGAAATATTCTAATTCTTGATTTGAGTAGTAGTTATACTAGTATGTTCACTTTGTAAAAATCTGTAGAGCTCTATAGCTAACAATTTGTGTAAAAATATAAATACATAAATTTATACAGTCCCAATACCTATAATTATATATGTGTATTAATGTATGTATGTATAAGTATGTACACATGTCCAGATGTATATACAAACTTACCCAAATGAAAAGAGTCCCATAAACCAAATAGAGCACCCTTCTAGGAGATATTTGGGCTTCGTATGGTAAAATTACTAACCCACAAGACTGTCGGATACAGTTTAGCTTTGACCCATGACTGACATTGTTAAACGATCTTACTCGTCTTTTCCAAAGATGTTTTTAGCAGTTGAACAGTCTTAAAGATGCAGTCCCAGCAGCCACTGCCAACACAAGAAAATGAAATCTATTGCCATCCCTGGCTATGGCATAAAAAGAAACCATTAACACCAGGATTTCAAACTGTAGTAATATTAGGGTGATGGGAAAGGGCTCTGGGTTGTAGGCACCTATTTCCACCCCAGAATAAGGCTGGCTTTGCCCTGAAGCTATAGCAACCTGCCAGGCTGACGAGCCTGAAGTTCAAACAGAGCTCGGGCCCATCATTTTTACAAAAGGTCCTATTTGAACGACCTTATGAAAAAAGTCACCACCAAAGTTAAGTTTTGATTAAGTGTATTAGGAAATAGAATTTTCTCTGACAGAGATTATAAATAACAGAAACCCTCCCTAGAGGAAAAATATAGAACTTTTAACATTTAAGAGAGGTCCTCAAAGTAAAAAAATAAAAATAAAAATAAATGTGTGTATATATATATGTGTGTGTATATGTATATATATATATATATATATATATATATATGTCTCTGTGCGTGTGTATAAAATCTCCATTTTAGTGGCTGTACTCACAATGCTCTTTTAGAATTTTTGTAGCATATACCTCAGTAGCAAATAGTTCCAGAAAAATTCTTATTTGGCTTACTCAACAATCTTTATGTTATAACTTACCTTGTGATTCACATTTTCCATATGTTGGAGATTCACATTTTCTTTTGGTAGATGGTTTCTTTAGGGGAAAAAATCATAAGCAAGTGTTTATTTTTGTGTTCAGTAATTATTTGCCTTATACTTATATATGATACATTTCTCAATGTTTCATAACACAGCTCCTTGAAACAATGTCTGCTTCCTCTTATACTTTTAATCCTTATGAACCACTTACACAATTGATTACAACATTAATCATTCTCTCCTTTTTATGATCACATGAGTTTGGACAAAAGTAATTTACCCAGCATGGGGAGAAACGAGCCACAGCAATTTGCACAAAGTTGTAGAACTTTGTTACATTTTTCAAATTGAAGGAAAAAGCATATTTTTGTCTTCTCAGATTTTCATGTGTACCACGAGAAGGTGGAGACCTAATTTTTGATAAGATATTCACGACTATGCCGTCTTCTTTGTACACTGATGGACCTACCGAGTGAAGGATCATGACCTAGAATATTAAGAACACACAGACCCCTAACACTCAAAAATATTTGTTTCAATCTTTTAAAATGGAAAAATTATTTTTAAATTACTCCATCGATGACCTGATGAAAGTATCTTTCCCTAGACACTTAACTCAGTGGCAGCCAAAGAAATTCTTTTCTATAGTCCACAGAAAAGAGCAGATCACCTGTCCAGGTGTGCTGAAGACAGTGCACTTCCCTCCTGAAATCCTAACAAGCCAATTTCTCACCAGAGGTAAGAGCTTGGGTGTTGCTCCAAATGAAACCCATCCTCAAGGTTACACCTGATATTTGTAGTCTATCATCTCCTACCACCTGAAATCCTAAACAGGTATTGAAATCTTTTTACACACAGATTTATGTAATTGCTCTAATAGCCATAAGTGTGGGCTTAAGGTCAGAGGGACCTTGAGCATTTATACCTAGTAAGATAACAAAAGACCTACAGGATGGTTAGTGAAAAATCTAAAGAAATAGAGAAATCTTAGTCTGATAGGCAGAGGTTCCGGCTCAGTGTTCTCTGTGAATTAATTCTTTTATTGGGAATGGTTTTACGAGCATTTTCCTTCTCTGCATACCAATTCCAGAGAAGTGTTTCTATCGGACGGGAAGCCATTACATTCAGCCAACTCAGAGCCATTCATTTATTGAAAAGTTTATCTCTGTATTAAATTCTCACTGAAGAGGGTTTCATTAGACCCACAAGACCAGTATAAACAGGGAGCTGCAGAGTTATTTGGAAAACGAATCGGGATGTAACGTCTCGGTCTGTTTTTGTCCCCATGGCTCCTACACCAGGGCTGCCAACGGCACCAAGAGGGAAGCATGCATTCAAGTTGGAATTTTTTTTTATTTCCTGCATTTGAGCAGGCTACAATTTATATCACTCAGGTCTCCTTAAATTAGTCCAAGAGGATTTCATTTTACAGGCCTGCTTGACTGGGATCCTTTTGGCACGATGGGTTCAGCTTTGTATACAACTGAGATTCATATTTTATGTGTGTGTAAAAACCCCAGCCATGAATCTAACAGCTCAGAACTTCACCTTCATTCTTTACAGCTCAGTTCAGAGCCCGGCACATTTCCATAGACTGAGTCTCAAGGCAGCTCCTGGCGGAGCTGAGAGGACAAAAGCTAAAAATAGATTAAGAAACTCAGGGGCATAAGAAGAAAAAAATGGAACTCTTTCAGTCCTTCTTTACAGAGCATGGCCCAAATTAATACGATGTGGACATAATGCCTCCCCTTCACACATTTAAATTGAAATAGCACTTTGGGCTAGACACTGTTTTCTGCTTTTAAGTTAAAGAAAGCCGTGGTGGAATTGTCGGAGGCTTCTGAAATCCTGTCCCCCTCGTGGAGCTCTTTGGCTAGGCTTCGAGGCTTCAAACCACTCTCTCCACTTCTTTTCCCAAGATACCCTCCAGCTCCTGGTTGTATCTCCTTTTGTGGCCTCGCTTTTCTCCTACTTCACTCCTAAACAGCTTCCACGGAGCTAGGAAATTTTGCTTTGTTACTCTTAGAATTCTGTGGTCAGGGTCACCTGGGTGGCTCAGTGGGTTAAAGCCTCTGCTTTCAGCTCAGGTCATGGTCTCAGGGTACTGGGATCGAGCCCCGAATTGGGCTCTCTGCTCAGCAGGGAGCCTGTTTCCCCCTCTCTCTGTCTGCCTCTCTGCCTACTTGTGAACTCTCTCTCTCTGTCAAATAAATAAATAAAAATCTTTAAAAAAAAAAAGAAAGAATTCTGTGGGCAGGTTTCAGAAACCCATACCAGTGCATATTTACTGATCTCCATTAGGATACAATGGTGTTCAGGGCTGAATAGAAACCCTGTAGGTGAATGGTGCTGAGTGAATGCATGCATGTTTCAGGTACAAGAACAGAGAACAATGTCCAAAGGAGTGAAAACATCCGCAAGAGTTTTGTTCAAATTCTGTTGTCCTCTCTAATCATTTGTTTATTTGAACTAAAGCTGACTGCCTTTTGGGCACTTCTTGGCACTATTAATGTCTCTAATGAGGTGTAAAGCCCACAGGTCTATAGAAATGTCAATATTTTAACAAAATGAAAGTTGTTTTCCCAATACCATATCTCTCTTAAAATAATAGAAATTGTCTCTGAGACCACAATTCATGAATTTTCTGGTGAATTCTTTCACTAATATAAAAACTATTTAATTTCCATCAACATGTAAATATGTTAAAACATCATAAAATCATGGTAGATAGGAAGTCTGACCTGTAGTAATAACTACAGAAACCCATCAGGTCTCCAGCACCAATAATGTGCCCAAAAACCCAGTGGATAAAGAACAAGATACCTCCTCAGTCCTCAAGGAGCACAAAATCTAGGAGCACAAAACACACAAAAATCTAGATACACAGAAGTAAAAATAATATCAAGCGATAGAATGTATTGCTAGTTGAAAAAATGATTAAGAATAGACAAAATGTGAGATTATAGAGAAAGATCAATACATACCAAAATCATTTATGAAAACACTATAAAGTGAATAGGATTTGAGTTGACATTAAGGAAAAGAAAAAAATTATACTAAATAAAAGATGAAGACATGAACAGACATTTCTCCAAAGATGACATACAAATGGCCAACAGACACGTGAAAAAAAATGCTCCACATCATTCAGCATCAGGGAAATACAAATCAAAAGCACAATGAGATATCACCTCACATGAGTCAGAATGGCTAAAATTCTCACACCAGTCAGAATGGCTAAAATTAACAAGTCAGGAAACAACAGGTGTTGGCAAGGATGCAGAAAAAGGGGAATCCTCTTATACTGCTGGTGGGAATGCAAGCTGGTGCAGCCACTCTGGAAGACAGTATGGAGGCTCCTCAAAAAGTTAAAAATAGAGCTACCTTACAGTCCAGCAATTGCCCTGCTAGGTATTTACCCAAAGGATAAAAACATAGTGATTCAAAGGGCCATATGCACCCCAATGTTTGTAGCAGCCATGTCCACAATAGCCAAAATATGGAAAAAGCCCAGATGTCCATTGACAGATGAATGGATAAAGATGTGGCATGTACACACACACACACATGCACACATACACAAAATGGAATATTACCAGACATCAAAAAGAATGAAATCTTGCTATTTGCGCTGATGTGGCTGGAACTAGAGGGTATTATGTTAAGTGAAATAAGTCAGTCAGAGAATTACAAGTACCATGATTTCACTCATGTGGAATTTAAAAAACAAAACAGATGAACATAGAGGAAGAGAAAGAAAAACAAAATAAGATGAAAATAGAGAGGGAGGCAAGCCATAAGAGATTCTTAACCCTAGGAAACAAACTGAGGGTTGCTGGAGGGGAGGAGGTAGGTGGGGGGAGGGGATAGCTGGAGGATGGGCATTAAGGAGGACACTTGATGTAATGAGCACTGGTGTTATATCCAACTGATGAATCACTAAATTCTACCTCTGAAACTAATAATACACTGTATGTTAACTAAGTTGAGTTTAAATAAAGAATTTTTCAAAGATGGAGAAAATATTTTCCTAGAGGAGTAAGGGGAGAATGCTACTTCCCAGGAAGAATAAGGGCTCAAAAGGCAGAGGAGTATATTCTAGGAATGGTGACCTGTGGTATTTTAAGAAGTCTATTTGGTCTTTTTCTCGGTTGCTGGCACAGAGCTTCTAAAACCTTTGGGATGCCTGAGTGATAGGAGTGTGTTTTGTTTTTTATAAGAAGTCTCTTTTGAGCATGAAGTGACTTAATGTGGGGTCACTAGATAGCCTTAGGGTGGGACTGGTCATGGTCACCAGAAAGATCCAATCACTAGAAGGTTGGAACCTTCAGTCAAAACAGCCTCTGGAAAAGGAAATGAGAGATGGGAGGCTACAGAAAAGACCCAGAAAAGCTCCTGAGTGATGAGATTTGATGAACTTCTGTGTTGGTGAACACAGCCACCTGCCCAGAGGGGTGGTGCCCTCCAATTCCTTGGCGACAGAAGCTCCTTCACTTGGGCCTTTCTAAACCTTGCTCTATGTACCTGGTCAACTGGTTGTTCATCTTTAGTCTCTATCATCGTCTTTATAATAAAATTGTAGACCTAAGTAAATATTTCCCTGAGCTTTGTGAGCCACTCTAACAAAGGATCAAACCTGAGGAAAGGATCATGAGACCCTCTGGTTTATAGCAGATCAGTCAGGAGCTCAAGTGGACTTGAAGTTGGTGTCTGTAGTGGGACTGAGCCTTTAAACCGTGGGATCCAACATTATCTCCAAGGAGTGTCAGTACTGAGTTAAATTTGTAGGACACTATTCACTAAGAATTGGATAATTGCTTGATGGTTGGAAAACATTTCAGTGACCACAATGGGACCATTTATCCCTATTGGTGTTTATATGTCACATGGTAAGTATCCCTACCTGTGAGTCACAAGCCACAACATGTACAAGATCTGGGAAATGCATCCAGAGTCGGGACGGGTGTAACTGCAGTAAGCATTTTTTCTTATCAAAATGACATATGTAAACACCAATCATACCCCCCTTACTCCTTCCTTTATTCTGTAATTTTTCCCTCCGTCCTTTCCTCCTTCTCCTTTCCACACCCCCTCTTTCCTTCATCTTATGGTTTCCATCCTAGTGACAACCACTTTTATCAAAACGTGTGAGGATGAAAGGAAGACCCAATGCAATGATATATTCATTTACATCAATAAAACCAGTGATCATAACAAAGACCCCCATTCTCAGGCACTGAATACAATAAGGATTCATTTCTGTTTATTGCTACAGTGCAATGCAAACTGAGGGAGGTGAGGGGGTTCACTTAGAGACCCAGACTTCTTGTATCCAATGTCTCTGCCATCCCGTAAGACCTGAGTCTTCCCTCTGGAAATGGCATATGTCACTTCTATCTTCATTCACTGACCAGAACTCATTCTTATGGCAAAGGAGGCTGTCGGAGGTAGTCTGGCCATGGCCTCGGTGGAAAAGGTCAATCAGTTTGATGCACAACTGGCTAGTCTCTCCCACAGCTGCTAAGAGCTGGGATTTCATATTTTTGCAAGAAAAAAAATGAGTGCAATTGTTCACCCTGAAAGAAAGCACATAGCCTAAAGGAGTGGCATTAGTTTTTACTTGTACCTGGAGAACATAATACCACCGAGAAGATTCAAATAGGTAAGTTTGTCCTCTCCCCATCAAGTGATGAGTGAATGTATTTGATGCAAAGATACTGAATATCCGTAAGTGGTAGCTGTTGAATTAGTTACACCGTGGAGTGCCTCTAGAGGATGGAGAACACCGATACAGATGACCACCGTGTGAGGTCAGGACGTCAGGAGTGGCAGTGGCACCATCAGATCCACTGGACATGTCTTCATTTCACATCCCATTCCTCACTCCCCTACCTTCCAATCACCACTCTGCTCAAAACAGAAGAGCACACAGAGCACTTTGGTGAGGTAGAGTGGAAAGAAGGTAGGAGGAGATGGTTCACTTCCCTCAGGAAGCAGCTACAGCAGGAATGGCACCTGATGTGGGCAAAGATGTGGCAGGCAGGCCTTCTGGGAACTGCTGACCAGCTGGAGCGAAGAAGAGTAAGGGACATGGTTAACGATGGTGCCCACCAGACTCGTAGAGTCCCAGTAGATCAACTGTGGCCCTTCACCGTACGCCCTGATAAGATGACAGCAAGACCTTCCAGGGCACTAACAGCATGACACAGATGCTCTTAACACCCCTTTCTCAGCCACAAGACTCCTTCCTCTATGTAGAAGCCCCCACCCCCAAGGCTCCAGGACATGGATGAAGGCAGGTCCCAGAGAGGGCGATCTGTGGCCCATGAAAGCAGTAAGAGGGTGACAGTTTTGGAGAACAAAGTCAGGCAGTGCCAACAGAGAAATAGCATCCAAGGCATCAAATAACAAGGCAGCGTGACATCATGAAAGATCAGGTCCCAGGTGAGACCTTGCTCTGACTGTCTTGCTGTGTGAATGAGAACATCTACCTTATTAGGTGGAAAGCTTATATTAGATAATGCACAGAAAGGGTTCATTGTGGTGCTTGACACATAGCAAGGACTCCATTAAGGTCAGCTAATTAGAACAGTTGCCATTATAGTAGAAGTAGTAGTCATGGTGGGGGGGGGGGAGGAGAAGTAGTTAATTTGTGAGATTGACAGTGAAGACTGTTGAGGTCCAGAACCGATGGGACATTTGGGGGAAAATAGACCCTTGGTTATGAAAAGGGCTTGGCTAGAGCTTTCAGGCTGCAGTAAAGGAAGCTTATATGTACACACAACTCCTAAGTTTTCTGAGGACTTGGGTTTGAGGATGGGAATCAAGGAAGGTCATGTTTTGGGGCCCAGTGCTTAACCCCTGATGCAACAGAGCCAGCAGTGGGGAGAATCAGGAGGACAATCTCACTTCGGGAATATATTAGAAACACAACAAGGAGCCATTTGGAAGTGGCAAGAGGTTATAAAACTTTAAGTTGGGAGAGAGAATGAGAGGCTCAGATCTGTATCCAGTGCTCCCTCCTTCCCGGTCCCCCATCTTCTACACCAGATTCAGGTTACACAGATCATTCCTATCCTTTCCCTGGACCTCTTTTCCCTCCTCCACAGAATTCAGGGCAATGGCTTCATTGTCATCCTTTTCAAAGTGCTCCAAATGCCAGCTTTCTTGTCTGATACTTTGAGAATTTCTTTCAACTGAATCGAGGTCATCCCATCTGATCTGCTTAAATCAAGCCAGGGGACCATCTTCACAAAACAGCACTATTTCTAACAAGAAAAAGAAACAAGCAAAGTGATAGACTGTTTCATTTCTGTTTATATAGACATAAATAAAACATGTCCTTCCTCAAGGTAGAGTAATCCCTGCTTAACTAGACTTTTGTGCTGTTTGTGAGGTTGTCTTCAAAGGCGCCTTCAATGTGTGCTCTCTCTGAGCCCGTCCCCGCGCATTCCCACCCCCGCCCCTCCCCTCTCAGCTTCCCCGGCCTTGCTGCCACATCCTCCCATCCCTTTCTTCTGAACAGCTGCTCCGTGATTATGGTTTTACCTTTTGGTGAGATTGTATTTATTTCTTCCTCCTTCATTCTACCCAGTAGGTAGACTTCATTTTCAAAAACCATATATTCCATTTTTCCCACACCCTCCCACTTTCTTTCTTACTAGAAGGTCCAAAGAAGCTAGAAAGGAGTGGAGACCCAGTGAAAATTTCAGGGGTGCCTGGGTGGCTCAGTAGGTTAAGCATCTGACTTGATTTCAGCTCAGGTGATGGTCTCAGGATCATGAGATCAAGCCCCGCATCGGGCCTTGCACTGAGCATGGAGTCCACTTGAGATTCTCTCTCTCCCTTTCCCTCTGCCCCTCCCCTGCTCTTGCATGCCCTCTTTCTCTCTCTCAAATAAATAAATAAATCTTTAAAAAAAAGTTTTTGCCTCCAGAGGTAATAAAATCTGCAGTGGAGAGAGTATACCCATTACAACCTAAATATTTGCTCAAATATTTGTGGTCTTCACTGATGACAGAAGCATTGCTCTTTATCTTGTCAATTAAATAAAACCAAATGTGAATTTTGGAACACTGATAAGAAATAAAATAAAATGGAAAAAAAAGAATATTATTCAGCCATAAAAAAACTAAATGTAATGTATAAGCATTTTTTAACTATAAAAGAAACAATCATTCAAATTTCTGTTATCCTGACAATCTGAAGATCTCAAAGCACTTTCAAAACATTATATTAAAGAATGGCTGTCGACGACTGTCTCAGCTGCTGGGCCACAATTTAATGCAGCCATGGCCACATTTAAAAGTATTAAGCTGCAGGGGGACTTGGGTGGCTCAGTCTGTTAAGCATCTGCCTTTGGCTCAGTTCATGATCCTCTAGTCTCGGGATCAAGCCCCACATTGGGCTCCCTGCTTACAAGGGAGTCTGCTTCTCCCTCTGTCCCTTACCTCTCTCATGTTCTCTCTATCTCTCAAATAAATAAATAAAATCTTAAAAAAGAAAGGTTTTAAGCTTCAGTCAAGGGAAATGAAATTAGGTACACGCCTTAAAAAGTATATCATTAAATGAGAAACTGAAGTACCACCTGGCTTACAGTTTAGCTGAAAAATAAACCAACTTAACAAGGAACCAGTCTGAGTGAGACTATAGTAAGAGAAGTTGCTATTTAAAGGCTGCCTCATGTTCCTCTAAGAAAGGCAGAAAGTCATCTCAAAGTAAATCTTATTGTTCTGTGTCATGTGTGAATTTCTCCTCTTCATTATGCAAATGTAAGTTAATTTGGCTATCACGGCTATGCTGAAGGGTGAATAGAAACCACTTATGCCTTGAAAAGCGCTGCCCTTGGATGTACAGAGTCCTTCTCTGGAAAAAAAAAAAAAAAAAAGATGATTGTGTTTCACACAGGGATTATGGAGCCAAGTGGAAGGAGAAGGATGATCCTGGACACGTCTATTTGGAAGTCCAATACGACTAGATGCTTTCTGATGAACTGAGATAGATTTGACCAAGATGCACAGGAATTAGAGAGCCCTAGTGGTGTCCAAACTGAATCCATCATGAAGAGAGGGGGCTCTGGCAGGCGACCCAGCCTTAACACTATGGTGCAGGCAGTTGCATAGAGAGGGGAAGGATGGTTCCAGGACGTGCAGTGGCTGCTCAAAGACTCTTCCAATCCGGCCACCCCAACATGGAGAGCTGGGCTTTGAGAACACTGGCTCAGAATGAGAATATAAACTAAGGACTACGCTTAGCCAAGAGGATGGACTCCTATCTCCCTCCCTTGAAGAAACCATTCTGTCTGCATCAGCCTAAGTATTCTCCAGGGCAGTAGACACCCAGATAAGGTTGATGTTTGATTACGAGTGTTTAGTTTCAACAGCTACTCTAGGTCAGCATCAAAGGCAATGGAAGTTAAAGCTGGGGGATCAGGTGGCAAGACCAGATTGCCAATATTTGTCACTAGAACAAGGGAAGTTTGCATGTTGGTGACTGGAAGATCCAAAAGGACTCCCCCCCGTCCATCATAAGCACCATCTTCACTGATTGCCTATCAACCCCTTCTGGCCACATCCGTTATCAAAAAGGCAATGAAGATGCCCCTTCTGAACCACTACCAGAAATGGTTTTTGACTCATCAGTCAGATGCCACCCTGCCAATGGAGATGATGCAGATCATATTCATATTTGAAATCTAGCCAGGGAGTTCCCAAATTCTCATCTGTGGTGAGAATCTCATCTCCTGATACCTCATCTGCAATGAAATTTTCAACAGTCTACAATGAATGAGAGGGGGGAAAAAGGACTATATATTAATTTTTCAGACAGATTATGTTATCCCAGAGAGTTTATATCTTTCCTGATAATTCTGGTGCCAAAATAACATTTGTTTCATGCAGTGATGAAAGAATCAGATAATTTTGTTTATCGTGACATTATTTCACATATAAAAAGTTGTCAACTACTGCATTGCTCCACAATTTCTCTCACTCTCTTTCTCTGCCCCTACCCCACAATTTGTTAAATATACAAGAATGGAAGCAATGATATAGCACACGTGCTAGAGGGTGTTTCAATTTTGGTTTCCTCCCCCCCAAAAAAGCATGCGTTTTTTCCCTCCAAATTGATGGTCTTTCCCAAGATATTTGGGCAGTCCCAAGAAACTGAGTCAGCAAAGCCAATCCAATTAATAGAGCATTACTTAAGGTTTTATTACGGATAATGTGTCCATGGAATATAAAATCGCCTGTGTGCATATAAATTCAGGAAATTACTTAGAGGAAAAAGTTTTGTCCTGGAAAATGAACTCACAGGGCCAGGTGGTCAGCGGACTAGAGCAGATGCCTCTATTACACCACACTACACCAAATTACAACTCTCTGTTTACCTCTCTGCCTCACCTACAAACTGTAAGCTTATTGAACATACAATTTTCTCAGATCTGGTCTTCTATTGCTAGCACCTAAAATGCTTTTCACACAGTAGGTCAATAAATGTTTGCTGGTTAGATCAATAGGTATTGGGTTTCTATTAGATAACAAAATCTTTCAAATGACTGATACATGGAAAGAAAAAGAAAAGAAAAAGGAAGGGAAACTTACAATAATAAAGATGGTGAGTTGTTCGAATAATAATTTGTTTTGTTTTGTTTTTAAGACCCAACTCAACCCCAGAACCTACTTTTTTAATACCCTTGCCTAGTATATCTTGATTGCTTAGATGTAAATATTTCTATAGATCAGGGCTTGGCCAACTGGGGTTGGCCACCAGGCCCAACCCAACCTATCATCTGTTTTGTAAATAAAGTTTTTTGGAATGCAGCCAGGTCCTTGAATTATATGTTATCTGTGATGGTTTTTACAATACGCTGACAGAGTTGAGTAGCTGTTATAGTCATCTGTGGCCAAGCCTGCAAAGTCATATTTATTATTTCTTCCTTAGCAGAATATGTTTGTTGATCAAAAGTTACTATAGATCATCACTTCCCTATATACCCTAAGATTAATTAAATGCCAAGTTTGATTTTATATCTTACAACTAAAATGAATTTATTGTTATGTGTTTGTTTTCTTAATAGATTTTCAAAAAGCCCATCCATTGGATTAGTTGGTAAAATGTCACAAAATATCAACCTTTATTCTCCCAGACTCATGCCCAAGCCAGCAGATCCTAAAGTCAGGTGTGAGCCGCTTCTTCTGGAAGCCCTCTCTTAAGCACATACAAGCATCTTCTTACTTCCCATAGAATTTTGGTTTGAACTGAAGAGAACTAACTGCATCTGGGGGAACGTAGGCCTTTCTGTGAAGATGTTTTATGATCAGATGGTACCACTTGAGGCAATTGATATACCAAATCTTATAAGGGTACCAATAGTAATAGCTGCCATCTACTGAAAGTTCAGTTTATGTTAATCACTATGCAACTTTCCTATTCTTTGCTTCATATCATTTTTGTCCTCTTAACCAATGCATATGAGGCACAACTTCCTGGTTACCCTTAACCACTGACCAAACCTTAGTTGGTGAGGAATCTGAGGCTTTAATACATTTCCCAAAGTTATACAGTTAATAAAAGGCAGGATTGGAATCTAAAACTGTGCAGATTGATTACAGATCCTGGGTTCTTCACTGCTCTAGCATAACACCTTTATTCCACTACATCATGGTGTGATAGTTTACTTGAGCTAACTCTTAATTTTCTTCCATGAAGTCTTTCAATATATCTCAGGTATTGGGTCAATGGCTTTCATTTGTTCTCAGCAGAGTCCTGATGAAGCATATTCCCCTGTTGTAAATGAATTTGCAGGACAATTTGAGAGCAAATAAACTCTTCTTTGATTCCCAGGGAATGATCTCTCATAACCAGACTCTACAGAAGGCTTGTGAACTGGAGACCACTTGGCTGAAATTCATTAGATTGGTAACCCTCATTTGATCCCACCATCCACTAGCCTTCTTTGGTTGAGCTATTCCCAAACTTCCCAGATTGGACCTTACCTCAGTAAAAGGTTAACCACAGAATGGCCTATGGTGCCTTTGTCCCTAACTATTTGTCCCCTAAGGAACACCAAAGCACAAATTCCCTTCCTATGCTTTGGTGACCAGAGCTTTGTTGGATAGCTCCAGACCCCCTACCTGTTGGATCTGTATCTTGTGCCCCAGCTAACCAACATATCCTAAATAACTCCACAGTTTCTGTCTTAGCTCAAGTTACTGTAACAAATTTACACAGACTGGATGGTTGAAAGAACAAATATGTATTTCTCACAGTTCTGGAAATTAAGAATTCCGAGATCAAGGTGCTAGGAGATTTGGTTCCTGGTGAGACACTCTTCTTAGCTTGCAGACAGCTTGTCTCTGTGACCTAACATGATGGAGACAGAGCTCTGATTTGTATTTTCTTATAAGGACACTAATTCCATCATGGCGGCTTCATTCTCCTGACCATAATCAAAACCTAATTAGCTCTCAAAGTACCCACCTCCAAATACCATCACATTTGGCGTTAGGGCTTCAATATATGAATCTTGTGGGGACACAAACATTCAGCCCATAAGAATGGCCACGAACACTTCCCACATTGCAGCACCACTGGACGATGCCCTGTAGGAGTCATATAAGTGACATCACACTTTCTGAAAGCCAAAATGTTAGTTTGGTCGTTATGTACATTTAACTAAGATAATGCCTGGCTTTTCTCTGCCCACGACTAAGGAGACAACTGCACCATATCTACAGGCCACCTTTCTTTCAAATGGTAATGAGACCAAAACACATCTGACTGGAACCACAATCGATATCCCAGTTTTAGGAAGTGTAGTCCTTTCCTAATATAAAGTCTGGCTGACAGTATAATGCACTCATACCAAGAAGCAGATCAAGGTCATAATTAGACCCTAGAGCCACACCCATCAGGTTATGTATATATACTTGCCTCTATCAATTCTTCCATGGGTTCTGCTATAGCAATATAATGTAATCTCTCCACCCACAGCAAGACATTCCCAATAATTTTATTGATTCCACCTCTGGAACTCTGCACTCAGACAATGGTTATGTATCCTAGCCAAGGCTTTTGCCCCAAGTTACCACTCACAAACTACCTTCTTTACCTCATTAACCACCATTTCTGCCATGAAACTATGACAGGAATAGTCTTGTGTGGATTACTGTATTTGGAAATTACTTCAGTATTTCACCCTACAATGTGAATTATATAATTAGTCTGGAAATACAACTAACAATCTAAGAAAGTATCAATAGATAGCTACTATTAACAAAATTGGTCAAAGCAATGATAGTAAATCAATAAATTTTATCATGATAATAAAATCAGTGAGACCATAGATAAAATTATAGGGATTCACATTTAAATTTTAAGGGAAGGAATACATCTTTCACAATTAGAACTATTTGTAAAAATAGAATCAGTTGTCCCATGAAATAGGCCTTCCACTGTACTAAGAACAAGTAGACATTGGATGCCATAAAGCAAGTTCCAGCCTTGGGTGTGCACAGCTGACTTTCTAGAGCAGGAGCCTGAGAAGGTATCACCCCAAAAGATAGGAGGATCTACCACCCAGGCTATCCACAGAAGTGAGTCATTAAGAAAGAGTCCCATATGTACACTAGAGAGCTCAGATGCTTGGAAGATGGAGTCATGCTAAAGAAAGTAGAGAAGAAAAAAATCATAAGATGGAAGAAAAGTCAATGAACTGGAGCCCAGAGAAGTGGTTTTACCAATGCTCCCAGGCTTAAAACAAGGCTGAAACCAGCAGAACTGCCAGAGGTCAAAGTGAGACCGAAAGGAGGCAGAGATGGAGTAGGTTGTGAACACGGAATAGTAGGCCCAGTGGAGAACAGAATCTTGGAGGAACTAGCATGTCAGCGCTGCGGGCCTTTCCAGGTGGGTTAGTACAGACAACGCCCATTGGTTACATGTGCGCATTCACCTGTTCATTAAGGCTTCCTTTGTAACCCCCTGATTAATACACACAGTGCTTTCACACTTATTCACAGACACATTCACAGTTGTGAAAAATTTGAGTCACCCAGTGTGTGCATTTCCAGTTGAGGCTGAGTGAGGAAACGCTCTGCCTTCTTGTTTCAGCTGTCACACTGCAAACAAGTGCCACCCAATCATGGAGAAGGGGGCCTGCCAGGGTGAGTCCTCAAGACTCTCAGGTAGAGGCAGAGCACACTATCCAGAGAAATCCATCTTAAATGGCTGGAAGAGCAGGATCAGGCCCAGCCCAGGAGACAATGAGGTCAGGGTCCAGATATCCAACTGGGGGAGAAGAAAGGTCATCTCTACAGAGTGAGAGATATCAGGTAGAGAAACCAGTTATCCTGTTGACCTAAACCAGGGATGGGCAAATAGATGGGAGTCTTCAGGAAGATGGAATCAAGCAGCTCTTCTTCAGTACGACCACGGAAAAGCAATGGAATGAGTTCATCATCCGCCGAAGGCCCACAGATGTAACAGGGCAGCGAATTATAGTATATGGCTAATATGATGGTGCTAGGAGTTTTTCAAAAATTTCTTAGCTGACAAAAGATTAATAAGGTTGTAATTTGCCTGGGGTGTCTCATATACAGGGGTGTCTAGGTCCCTTTTGAGAATAAAGAAGCTTTTGATAATTATGCTGGCCTAACAGACAGAAGCTGAGATTGTCCAGGGCCACCCAGACACATGATCACCCCGTGTATAAAATAAGGACCGGGGGCGCCTGGGTGGCTCAGTGGTTTAAAGCCTCTGCCTTCGGCTCAGGTCATGATCCCAGAGTCCTGGGATCGAGTCCCTCATCGGGCTCTCTGCTCACCAGGGAGGGGAGCCTGGTTCCTCCTCTCTCTCTCTCTGCCTGCCTCTCTGCCTACTTGTGATCTCTGTCTGTCAAATAAATAAATAAAATCTAATAAAATAAAATAAAATAAGGACTGGACCTGGGTTTCAGGTCCGGGCAAACTTGCCTTCACCACTCTCTTACCGAGGCAAGAATGCTAGTATTATGGCCAGCTAGACCCCTCGGTACCGAGACAGTGTGCCTGGCAGCCCACAGGAGTTGAGCGTAACTCTGGGATGAGACCCGGACCAGGCAGAGAGTGACAGTTTGAATATGGTGGGTCTTAGGGGCACCTGGGTGGCTCAGTCTGTGAAGCATCTGCCTTAGGCTCAGGTCATGATCCCAGGGTCCTGGGATCCAATCCTGCCTCAGACTCCCTACTCAGTGGGGAACCTCCTTCTCCCTCTTCCTCTGCCCCTCCCCTGCTCACACGAATGTACTCTCACTCTTGCTCTCTATCAAATGAGTGAATAAGTAAAATCTTTAAAAAAAGAAAATGGTGAATTTTAATAAAGAGATTTCTTCAAGTTGCAATATCCCAATAACATATGCCAAGACACCTAATAAGATTATATTACTTACAGTTATGGGAGCTGAAACAAAACAGAGATTGAAGGGTATCAGAAGTCAGGCGGTTCAACTATTAGGCAGGTTTCATACACACTGAGAAGGAGCAGAACTGTCATACCCTGGCATCAAATTAGACTCCTGCACACCCGACATATTTTTACCTCAAAACAGATCATTAAAATATACCTAGATAACGTCTTTGTTGTTATGTTAAGACCCAATTAATCCAAGCAATAAAAATAATGATAATGCCTTAGATTTATAGGACTTTTTTCTTTTCTTTTCTTTCTTGGTCTTCAGAGCCAAATTGCTTACCTGGAAATGATTATCTCATGTACGTATGTAGTCACAGAGTCATCTGAAAAAAGGAAGAGTGAGATAGAACTCCCTCCAATTCTTTGCCTGCTTCCTCTATTTTATCGATGCAGGAACTTGATTACAGCAAGTGTAAATGGCTTCGTCATGATTCCATAGAGAAGAGAACAAGAAATCCCATTATGTGTATCCACTGATGATTCAACCTCATGTCATTAGCCAGTAATAAAGAAATCCACCTCGTGCTGAAATTCCGCGGCAGGCGAGATCACACTCTCGGGGTAGTTTAGTGGGAAGACCCTGGCCTGAGAATCAGGAAACTTTGGTTTTCAGCTCCAGCCCCACCACTGTTCTAAAATCCCCCAGTGTCTATTTCTGATTCTGTAAAATGGGAGAAATGGTCCCTGCCTCACTTTTACAAGAAGGTGGGATCATTACAGGAAAAATGAGAGAATGTACTAGGTCCATCTCTAAATGTTGCAAAAAAGTAACTAGGCATTTGGAGAGTGTCTGTGTCCCAGGAGGAGAAACAAAGTCAATTCAGGACAATGTACTTAAGAGCCAGGAGTTGAAGTGTCATAGAGGGATGAACAAAGCCTTCAGAGTTCATGGCCCCCATCTCAAGCAAGAGTCTCACCCTCCCACTCCTGAAAGACAGACCCAGAGCCAGATTTCAGATTCACTGAGCTCCTCTCCACCACGGACACTTTTTTTTTTTTTTAATTTATTTGTCAGAGAGAGTGAGCACAGGCAGACAGAGTGGCAGGCAGAGGCAGAGGGAGAAGCAGGCTCCCTGCCGAGCAAGGAGCCTGACGTGGGACTCGATCACAGGACGCCGGGATCATGACCTGAGCCGAAGGCAGCCGCTTAACCAACTGAGCCACCCAGGCGTCCCAACCATGGACACTTTTTACACTGACCCCAAAGCTGGTCCTTGAGGGCTATCTGCTTGATTTCCCGTTTTTCTTCCCTTTGGACATGAGTGAAACATTCTAAGTAGAAGAGCCCTAGGATTACAAAACAAGGAAAAATGTATAGGGTACTGATACACTTCAAGTCCTGAGCCAAATATCTTCAAATTGCCCCCAGATTTTTCTTTTTCCTCATAAAGTAATGGGAATTGTTAAATGCTTTTAGAACTGCAGTTCAGGAGATGCCACGCTCCCGCTCACACAAATGGCCTGAGGTCTCTTCCAGGAAGACAGGAAATGCAGTGACTAGATACTCGTTTTTTCCCCCCTGATCATTAGTTATATACATTCCAAAGCTATACACCTTTCTGGACCAAGGAGATTGGTTAACTAACCCCTCTGAGGACACTCCTGTTAGCAACTCTGCTAAATTTCTCTCTCTCACTTCACTTCTTGGGATGGTTTCTGTGGAGCCAAAATTAAAAAGGGTTGTCTTCTCCAGAGAAACCTTCCACTTCCCTGTCTCCTATTCCCAGACCCTGAACACATGCTCAAGAGAAGGAAATTTTGCCAAAATCTGAGTAACCCTTCTGAAAAACGGAGAATCCATAAGTGGCCTGCATATGCCAGACATGATCCAGACACTCTAAGACACTCTACATTCTCATAAGTTGAATATTTTTTGCTGACAAGGAGAAGTATTTCCTGGATGCGATCACTGCATGAGACGACCTTGTGAGTGTACACTCTACATGATCCTAAAACCACAATATCCCAGAAAAGATGAACACGTTGACACAAACATGCTGCCCGTGGTTTTGTTGAGACTGAAATCAATTCAAGAAATGTGTGTTGAGTGTATGTCACATGACAGCACAGCCTCCATGTGTTAATATCACCACAGGAGAGAGAAAGAAGATGGTGGAGGGACATCTTCCTGACCATGTGTTTTGTGCCCACTAAGTACCTTAATTCATATAGTCATCGAGTAAGTTTGAATGGTCAACTTTCATTTTCTGTTTTAAAGGTGGGAAAACAAAAGATCCAGTGGATTAAGCAAATTTCCAAATATCTCACACCTACCCCATGACAGGACAGGACCTCAACCCCAGGTCTAATCCAAATGGAATATCTCATTCCCCTTTTTCTGGAAAACATTCCTGGAACCTCTGAATTCTGGGGAAGATGTTTCTACTGTTTATGCCTATGGCACGTTGTACGTCTCCTGTCAGTGTAATTATCATGTTGCATTTTAACTGCTTAGCTGTCTGTAACTGCCTGGGAAGTTTCTTATGGCGAATGACTTTGGGAGTCCTGTTTGCCTCCATGCTTAGCACAGTGATTGGCATACTGTATGTCCCCAGTAAGTAATATTGACTAAAAATATCATCTCATATTCCCTCCAAATCAAAGCTACGTGAGCCATAATCTGCCTTTATTTTGTATATCAAGGGAAAGCCCTACAATAACTCCCACTTCTTGTGGGTACAAATGACCTGGCTGAATTGAGGTAGACGTGACCCTCTACACTATAGAGTCACTCAGGTATCATCCTGCTGGCACCAGACCTCATCCATCCTGGTTGACCACCTCTTTTCTGCTACCTTGAGTCTTGGGCAGCCATCTTGAATTTGACCATTTAAGAAGAATTTGTTTACCACATGAACGTGACAGATGCTATCCTAGGTGCTGGGAATACAAAAATTAATAAGGCCTATTTCCTACCCTACCAATCCCCCCAGACAAGGAGGGAGCACACATATCATTACTGACATTGGTTTCTGCTCCAAACACCAGGGGCCACTCTACTGGTCTGCCTCTGTTTCTAATATGCCTGCTCTGTTCCCACAACAAGGCTTCCACCAGACACTACTGACATCATTGTCATGACCATCATCTTCCAGTATTGACTGCTACTGGCAAGATGGTAACATTGAGAATGTGCTAGCCATAATCATTCAGTCGCTAAAGGCCCATTCATCGTAAGGGCAATTTCTATTGTTTGTGATGTCAAAATGTTTTGGACAGAACTGAATCTCAATCTTAGCTCCAATTTTATAGCTATGTGATCTTAGGCAACTCTTGTAATTTTTTTAATATGCACAGAAAGGATAGTAATCCCTCTTTCACGTGATTATGTAATTAAATAAAATATCATATAAAAGGACCCAGCAAAAAAAAGGTATTGATGTTATTATTATTACCACTGTAGTCACATTTCATGTTGGGATACCAAGACACCACCTTCAAATTCCAAGTGGTACCATAATTGCCCGGTGTTCTCCTCTGGGGCCTACATATATCATTCTCATATCCCTACCAAGGGTACTTCCTCCACCTCTAGCGGAGCCTGCTGTCTTTGACAGTTAGAGCGTGTTTGGCATGGAGAAGCTTTGCTCTTAGAGGTTCCATCTAAAGCAGAAGTAGATGAGCTAGTTTGTTGTAGAGAGCCAAAGGACCGGGATACCACTCCATGTTGCATTCACTGAGTCAAAAAGTATAAAAACTAAACACTTATTACTTGCTATAAACTTTCCTAATCCAAACACTCTCTACTCTAGCGCTCTCTTCTGCCATTTTGCTTTTATCACAATCCTCTCCTCAAGGGGTACCATGTCTCACTGGTGTGGGTGCTCATTGGAAAAGATCACCGTGAGCCTTTCCAAAGTCCTCCTATCATCCAACCCAGAGAGCCAGAGAGCCTTCTTCCAAAGAGACTCCTGGGAACAGGTGACATCCCAGTTTAATCTGGGACTATGCAAATCAGCCCCTGAGCTACATTTGTGAGAAGAATATTCAATCATCAAATATGTTAGATTTACAGATAAATTGGGGAGGGAGACAATTACAGTTTCTATACATACAGTTGCCAGTCTTCATGTGTGAAACTGATTTAGATAGTTGTTCATCTTCATTAAATTAGTATTCTAAGCTTTGGTCCAGAGCTGGCTTGTCACAAAGGAATAATTTCAGAATCATCTAGCAAATTAAAACAATTGTTCATCTATAGAATTAAAATGATACCCACATAGAAACTTCAGTTTAAACAGACCTAGGAATTCCCATTTCTTGTGGTCACACTACTTAAGTCCAAACCTATAAAGTGTATATTAACTGGAGATTACAACTGAATTCACTGAGAGTGCTATGACCATTTTTATCCAAGTTAGAACAGTCTGAAAAAAGCAAATCAGAATTTTGGCTATAATCCTGGCCGATATTCCTCAATAACCAGCACCAGAGGACGTCATAAGAGAAATTTCCTATGGCAGAAGCATTATGAAATAGCCCCAGCCATTGTGAGGCATGATCAAAAGATATGACCTCAGCTAGTGGAAAGACTCATGAATTGCTTGATACTTTGTTTCTCCCTCTCAGGAATCAGGGCTGCTCTTGAAATGAATTGTAAATCAGAAAGCACCAGTAAATTTGGTGGATTTTATTACAACACCACAGTGGCAGTATTAACTCCCTCTTTAAAGTGAAAGAATAAACTTTCAGCTCCTTCTACCAGGAAAATTACCTCAGATATTTGCTTAAGAATACTCAGAATGAGTTAGTCACATATTGCTTACTTTTAGGAAGATGTAGAGAGCAATCAGAAAGTAAATGATTCTATACCAATGGTCAACAGACAAATGAAAAAACGCTCAACATCTCTCGGCATCAGGGAAAAGCAAAATCAAAACCACAATAAGATACCACCTCACACTGTCAGAATGCCTAAAATTAACAAGTCAGGAAACAACAGATGTTGGCGAGGATGCGGAGAAAGGGGAACCCTCCTACACTGTTGGTGGGAATGCAAGCTGGTGCAGCCACTGTGGAAAAGAGTATGGAGGTTCCTCAGAAAGTTAAAAATAGAGGTACACTAGACCCAGCAATGGCACTACTGGGTATTTACCCAAAGGATACAAACAGTGATTCAAAGGGGCTCGAGCACCCCAATGTTTATAGCAGCAATGCCCACAATAGCCAAACTAAGGAAAGAGCCCAGATGTCCATCAACAGATGAATGGATAAAGAAGAGGTGTTTTTAGTATATACATACAATGGACATATCCATCCATTGTATCAGCCATCAAAAAGAATGAAGTCTTGCCTTTTGCAATGACATGGATGAGATAAGAGGGCATTATGCTAAGTGAAATAAGCCAGAGAAAGACGAATACCATAAGAGTTCACTCTTTTTTTTTTTTAAGTTTATTTATTTGTCAGAGAGAGAGGGAGAGAGAGCGAGCGAGCACAGGCAGAGTGGCAGGCAGAGGCAGAGGGAGAAGCAGGCTCCCTGCCGAGCAAGGAGCCCGATGTGGGGACTCGATCCCAGGACGCTGGGATCATGACCTGAGCTGCAGGCAGCCGCTTAACCAACTGAACCACCCAGGCATCCCATAAGATTTCACTCTTAAGTGAATTTAAGAAACAAAACAGATGAACATAAGGAAAGGGAAGGAAAAAGAAAATAAGATAAAAACAGAGAGAGAGGCAAACCATAAGAGACTCTTAATTATAAGGAACAAACTGAGGGTTGTTGGAAAGGAGGTGGACAGGAGTCTGGGGTAACTGGGGGATGGGCATTAAGGAGGGCACTTAAAGTAATGAGCACTGGGTGTTCTATGCAACTGATGAATCACTAAATTCTACCCTCAAAACTAATAATACTCTATATGTTAGTTAAATTGAATTTAAATAATCTTTTTTAAAAAGCAAGAATTTTTTTTAAAAGTAGAGGTTTCTAGAATCGTGTTAACTGACAGCAAATATCTGCATTATTATCAATATAATGAGTTATATTGCATGAACAGTGAACAATTTGAGAACATTAACTCAGTGAATCTGTTTCTGCCTAGACCAAATCAGGTAAATTCTTCACTCCTTTGAACATCTCTGGCCATTTAAAATAAATAATCCAGGTCAACCAAATTTTCAGGCATTCAGATGTCAAATCACATTGACCAACCGACTTTCTTGGAACTTTAGCAGATCAATAAGCATCTTACCTCTTCTTTTTGTGTTTTCTGTTGTTTTTGCAAAGCCTGTACATTGGGATTAAATGCTGAGATACTTACGTAAATGAAGTAGCAAATCCCATATTGAAAGATACCGAAGGACAAAGCTGATGGAGACACTAGCACTCATTCTTTTTTTTTTAAGATGTTATTTATTTATTTATTTGACAGAGAGAGAGAGAGAGAGATCACAAGCAGGCAGAGAGGTGGGCAGAGAGAGAGGAGGAAGTAGGCTCCCTGCTGAGCAGAGAGCCTGATGCAGGGCTCGATACCAGGACCCTGAGACCATAACCTGAGCCAAAGGCAGAGGCTTGACCTGCTGAGCCACCCAGGCGCCCCGACACCAGCACTCATTCTTGAGGCCTGGGAAGGGAATCTGCTCCTCTTAGTTCCTTGGTTCAGGACTGAGACTCCCTGGGAATTTCAAGCCCCTCCAAGAGTCTTCCTCTGTCATCATCAAAGGGAAGTCAGCCTTGAGAAAGAATGCTGGAACCTCAGGGAACTTTTCACAATTTCCAAGAGCCACATGAGGTGTTTGTGGCTGTACTGTCCTCACGGAGACGGTTCAGTGTGGCACAGAGAGGGGCAGGCAGAGTGGTCGGCCAAAGAGGCAGGCATTCATGGTGGCTTTTAGGGAACGAGCCAAATTTCAGAGCTAATGCGTCTCAAAGATCTTCTAAGTTACTTTTGTCATTTTCAAGATGCACACATTAAAGCCAAGGTCGACTAAAGTGTCCAAGGTCAAACTCAGTAGTAAAAGCAGAGGAGAGCTCAGATCTTGCTGGTGCCCCATTTGCCAGTCTTCCTTCACCCACCTCCCCCTCCCCTCCCCCAACACACACATTTTTTTTTTTTTGATGACGCGAAGCAGATGGCCCATCTACCTCTCTTTTGAAAAGGCAACTTTTTCACCCTCTTGTCAGCTCCTTCCTCATCACTTGCCTTCTTTTTCTTTCACCCATAGCTATTTATGTAGTTAGGGAAAAAATGCCTGAAAGCCTCAAGGAAACCAATATTTCTTGTGACATTCAAACCCTCCACTGTTCTGATAGCCGGGAATTCCACAATCAGCATTTTTGTGCTATTTCTATTGAAACCAGAAAGTAAGTGTAGGAGAAAGTTATCTGAGAATTTAAGAGCCGCAGGAAAAATAAAAAAGTTCAGTTTAAACCCCATTCCGGAAACCACGGACTATTCTATAACAGGAGGGCTTTTATTATTGTAGAGATAGCCAGCAGCAAGCCAGACTCACCGGGCTAGTTGTTAACTGGCAAATATTAATCAACATCACTGGGCAATAAGGTTATCACCTTGCTGTGCCATGTAGGGGTCAGCCACTTATCCACTCTCTCAGTCAGCTTCCCTTTTGGAAGAGAGCATTACTGTTCCACTTCCTCAAGCTCCATGAAGCAATAAAACCGTCTATGCCCTGGAGAAGAGAGCTATGTAAATATCAGCAGCGTCTTGATGATAATACCTTGGATTTATACCACTGCCTTACTCCCAAGGAGCCGTGCATGCGTTGTTATTACATACCTCCGTGACCGCTCTGTAAGCAGAGACAGCAGGTACGATGAACTCCATTTTACAGATGGGAAAGGTGAGATAGAATCTGCTTGTCTGTGGTCATCCAGCCAACACTGAGTCATAAGGACACTGGTTGTTTTATAAACAAAGTGCTCTCGGCATCTTAGAAAACAAGGAATCATTTTTACTTAATATGGATTTGTTCACAGGAGCGGGAATCATTGACTTTAATTTGTCATCATTGACTCCTTGGAGACTCTAATATTTTAATTTTCTGGCATTTTCTGGCACTAACTCGAGGTATAAATATTGTGGACTCTACACAGGGGTTGATAACTCTTCTCCATTTGCTCCTCAGGGGTGAAATAAGCCAAGAGCCTGTACTAAAAATATCCAGACTTCTTGCATTAGGCTGTAAGTTATGCATGATATTTGGATGGATGATAGATTGGAAAGCACAAGGAATTTGGAGCCAGGGGCTCCTGGTTCAGATTCTGGCTATGGCTTCCACACGTTATGGATTCCTAGTCTAGTAATCTGACCCTTTGTTTCTTTTTTTTTTTTTTTAAGATTTTATTTATTTATTTGACAGACAGAGATTACAAGTAGGCAGAGAGGCAGGCAGAGAGAGGAGGAAGCAGGCTCTCCGCAGAGCAGAGAGCCCGATGTGGGGCTCGATCCCAGAACCCTGGGATCATGACCAGAGCCAAAAGCAGAGGCCTTAACCCACTGAGCCACCCAGGCGCCCCTGACCCTTTGTTTCTTTAAGGGACAAATTTTTATTCTTATTTTTAATGATATCTCATAAGGTTTTAATACAAATTTTTATAATAAATGTATACAAAAGCACTTGATTAAGTGGTAAAATAATCACGTATTTGTCAGTGATTACAGTTGAGACTCCACTATTTGAAAACATATACTGTAAAGACAAACGGCTGATCTGTCTTCTAAAAAATGTGGTAGAAAATCAGAGCCATATGCAAGAAGTTACTGAAGGCCGTCATGGAAGGGGCCCTCTGAGAATTATTGAGGAAACATTCTGGTTCACAAATTCCAAAGTTGCAAAATTTGAGAGTCTGAGTTGAAAATTAGTCCCAAACATTTCCTAACTTTTTCAGTGTTATATGGTAAGCCTCATAGATAGTTCTCTTAGACCACATGTTGTTCATCTCCTGAAAAATCACTCGCTCTGCTACCAGTGACACTCCAAATCACATGTTTCGATGATAAGACCCAAATTTAGCACATATCTCTGCCTTTCGGCATTTGATAATTTTTCGAGGGTACTTTTTACACTTCCTCTACATATGTAAGGGAGGCTCCTAAATTATTCCAAAGATTTGCCACAATTTCCAAAAAGTAGTGGTTGCTACCAACTCCCCGTAGGTTCTCTCTGGCCCCCTGCCGAAGTTCTTGCCACTCTTCCTCCGTTGGAAACTGACCTTCCTTTTGAAAATACTTGACAGTGGATCTAATGACTACACTCAGTTTTACCTTTAACCACAAGGCAGGCCAAACAATCATGAGCATCATGTGAACTATTTAATATGATCAGATCATGCTCAACCTAGTAATTCTCTGTCAGGACTAGTCCCTTCCCAGTACGCTAACTGGATGTGCCTTCCTTTGAACTTATTGTTTATGTCTCTTCCTCAATCACATAGGAATGAATACATCTTACTCTTTGTGTTGCATACAGGTCAGAGATATTTCAGCAGATTATCCCCATAGATTATTTTACATATGGCATTTACAATTGATATTTCATGAATTAAAGTGGTCCCAGGCCAGGGCACCTGGGTGGCTCAGTCAGTTAAGTGTCTGACTCTTGCTTTCAGCTCAGGTCATGATCTCAGGGTTGTGAGTTTGAGCCCCACACTGGGCTCCATGCTCAGCACGGAGTCTGCTTAAGATTCTCTCTCTTTCCCACTGTCCCTTGCTTCAGTCATGTCTCTCTCTCTCTCACTCAAATAAATAAATAAAATCTTTAAAAAAAAAAAAAAGTCACAGGCCTACCAGTGAGAATCATGCAATCAGAGTGTAGCCCATTTTAAAGCTAGGAAGATACAACTAACATTGCTCATGAAATCCTGGGTCCAATCAGCAAACTGGCTTTGTCCCAAGTGTTGTTCCCTAGTGATGGAAGCAGCAAATTCTAGAAGTATTTTGTGGTCAGTTGCTACGATGGAACTGGAGATCAATGGGTGTTAGGGCATAAAAACGAGATGGAGGGACACACCTTTGAGGAACACTTGCCAAATTGAACTAGAACAAGTGGTAGATGTCACTGTTGGTTCATAAATAAGAGACTATGTGAAAGTCATCCAAAAAAAAAAAAACAAAACAAACCACAAAGTCAACCTAGGAGGTTATATGGACTGGTTCTTACGAGCTGCCTCTTTCAGTAAAACTGAAACAATCCAACACTACGGAATTTAAATAAATTCCATTCCCCTTGACCTGATTTTCAGCACTTTTCACCATCTGACCCAAACCTGGCTTTCTAGTATTATCTGTAACAACTCACTTTATAAATATTCCAGTGCAATAAATTATTTATTCATTATCCAAACACGGTTTACATTTTCTTGATTCAGAGCCTTCCCCCCAGCTCCCTAAAAGTTTTTCTCTTTGCCTTCTGTATATCCTGATCATACACATTCTTGCAAGATGTGGCTAGAATGTCTCTCTTCCTTTCTCACAGTCTTCCCTCCATCTCTACATTCTTACCACATTTAGCATATCATTCATTTGGCAGTTAATCATGCACTCAGATTTTAGTGTGTTCGTAATCAGCTTGCTTGCTTGTCTCTGGCATTATTACTTAACTCTTTGCCTTTTTCTGACATTTAGCCTTAACTAACATGGACACTCCGGGACACAGGGAGAGTGTCATATTTTGCTTTGTATCCCCCTGAAGAGATGGTTTTGTTACGTGCTCTTCAAACCCCTGCAGTTCTAGGAAGGGAGGCGAAGAGAGGTGAGGTAGGCAGAGCTCCAAGCCTCCACGCCTAATTCAAACAGCTCAACTCCAGGTTCACCTAATCTATGTTTTGGCATTCACCATCCCTGGATGTCTCATCCAAAGTTTTATACTTGTTTTTGCCATAGCACTGACTTTGCTTTCTGAGAAGAAAAACACAGGTAGCAGAACACTGGAAATAGATCTGAGGTGAGCACAAGAAGGGCTCTGACCCAGATTCTCCCACGAAACACCCGGATAACTATATACCTCTAACTATATAACTCACCTCTTGGAGCCTCAGGTTTCCTATGTGGAAATTAAAGTATTTGGAGTAGATTATTTTTTAAAAGACTTGTATTTATTTATTTGACAGAAAGAGAGCACAAGCAGGGGGAGAGGCAGAGGGAGAGGGAGAAGCAGACTCCCCACTGGGCAGGGAGCCCGACGGTGGGCTCAATCCCAGGACTCTGGGATCCTGACCCAAGCTGAAAGCAGATGCCTAACCGACTGAGCCACCCAGGCGCCCTTGGAGTAGATTATTTTAAGGATCTCAACCCTTCTACACTTCTCTCCCTACCCCAAACCCCTGAAACCACCCCAACCCTAGACCATAGAACATGTTCATTAAATATCTAATGAATAAATCCTGCTAACCCTGGCAGTGACATCCAATTACATATATCTATATAATTATATATACAATTTTCGACTTTGTCTTGGAGTTCTAGTTTATGGTTAAAATAATCCACTTTAATCCTTAAAGTTATACCAGCCAGACCAGGAAAAAAAAAAAAAAAAAGCATTTAGCGTACTCATCTCCAATTTTTCACAAAGAGCTAGTTACCAAGGGAAGGCGCAGTGGCACTGGCGAAGGTCCTTTCCGTCTGGGCAGAGCGGGAGGAATGCCAACCAGATCAGTAACAGCAGCCTCCTGAGTGGGGAGAAAGGAAGGCTGTTCCATTTTGTATTCTGCTCATTTCTGCTTTAGAAGAAAACAGTTGACACTGTCTCATTGAAAAGAAAATGCACTCAGATTTCATCATCAAATAGTATTTATTATTAATCCCCGGAGGGTGCGTGGGGCTGCGCTAAGCATGCCAATTTGCCTGCCACCTGCTAGTGGCATTCTCGTGTGTCAGAATGTGGTCTCCTTGCCGTTGATGCTAGAGGTGAGAAAGGGCAGTGACAACAAGATTAAAGGAAAGAAGAACAGACTTCGGAAGAGAGGGCACAAGAATCACAAAGGTTAGTTACGGAGGGTACCTTGCAAGGGTTGCCTGGTTACTGGTTTGGAGCCTGGAGATGGTTTTCAGATGGTGCATTATCTGTGAGCAGAGCAGGTAACCTCTAACTCTGCAGAATATCAAACAAGAGGGAATGCATTTAGATTAAGTGGGGGAAATCTTGATCCGAGGAAAAGAAAGGACCATTAGAGACTACAGAAATTCTGCCCCCAGACATATTTAAGGAAGAACAGAGAGTCATATCTCCCGAGGGTGGGATGCCATAGATCAGGTCCATTTGAAGGCAGGCCCTTGGGCCCCTGGGTCATGATTTCACAATTATCCTAAAATGACTGCCTTGATTTCCAAGTTCAAGGATCTCCTTGATGTGGAGACATCCCCAGGTGGTGCAACATCAGGAAAGATTTCACAGAGGGACAGGCGTTTGCACTGAGCCCTGCCTGAGATTTTGACAAGTGGAAACAGAGGGAGAAGCAATTCCGAACAAATGAATCAAAGGCAAGGAGACCCTGCGTCCATGAGGGAAGTGAGGATCGCGCCTCATAAGGACTGATTCAGATTAAGCACGCTTCCAAGTCAGTTTCCTCCACTATGGAATGAAGAACAGACAAAGATGCTTTCACAGAGCTATTGTCAGGGTTAAAAACCATCCAGCACAGTGCCTGGCGCACAGCAGATGTGTAATGGATGGTAGAGTTGTAATATTAATGGCATTAATTATTACTAAAAAAAAGGAAAGCGATTCAATTTAAGTGGAAAATTGAATGTATGCAAAGAAATAGTGGTCCTAGTATGGACCATGGCACCATTTCACAGGGGACAGCAGGTACCTTCCCATGAAATTCTCCAACATCTCTGCAAGAATCCCATGCACGAAGTCAGGTGCTCTGTCCTCGGCTCCCAAGACACGGCGAGCAGCCTCTGTTGGAGAACTCAGCAGAGACGGGGAGCGTCTGTGTGGCTCAGCTCCATGAGGACAGGTGTGTTTCACAGAGCTTTCTAGTCCCTCTTCCAAGCACAACGCCCAGCACTGAGCGGGAGCTCAGGGAACGTCTAAGTGAATAACTCGCTATTCCTTTTTAGCCACCTCTGTGCTCCCTTCTGTGAGGATGCAAGAGAAGCCCTCGTGGTTTGACTTCCTAAAGCACAGCTCAAAACACCAGGGAGAAGAGAGAGCATTCCTGAGCTGGGCTGGCCTCTGTTTGCCATGAGTCCCTATGCTCCAGGATCTTAACACTCATAGTGGCCCTGGGCCCGTGAAGATACAACCAGATGCTTAGCCTGTAGCCACATCCCTTTAGAAAACCGTGGAGTTACAACTGTTGAATTCTAAACCTAAAAAGTGGCCACAGAATGAGTGACTCCTTCTATTTTTTAAATACCTATTACCCAGCATGGGTTAGTTCCAAACACACATGCATTATCTAGTGAGCCAAGACGATCTTCTGCTCTAGTAATACAAGAGACCCAATCCCAGAGAAAGAAGTTTTTCTACTATCTGAGAAATTCAATCTAAGGAATACAGGAGAAAGTACCTTTCATCCAGGACAACCTGGCACTGAATTTGGCTCTGCCTCATCTTACTTCTTTGGTTCTTCTAAACCATTCCATCTCTCTATATCCTCATTCAGCAGTAAAATGGGGATAACCATGCCTGCCTTATAGGGCTATCATGAAGATAAACAGATTTATCTGTTCATTCATTCATTCATTCATTTTCTGTCTGAATCAAGAAAGGGAAAAAAAAGCAATGTTTGTGTGATACTTTGAAAATTGTAAGATTTAAATGTAAGGTGTTATATTATCTTTAAGAGTCTTCAAAATGTCCCCATAAAAATAATTATTGCCCATTTTTATCAATGCAGCCTCAAGGAAATGAGATTGTCCAAAAATCCAATACCCAATAAGTAATTCAGCTCACTGAACCATGTTAACAGGGCATAATTCCCCATCCTCACAGAATTTAAAGTGAGCCACATTTTTAAAAATAAATATATAAATCATTTTATCTATCATGACCCTCTTACCCTCTTTCAGTGGTATGAATATTTTTTTTCAAAGATTTTATTTATTTATGAGAGAGAGCACAGGAGAGGGAGAGGGAGAAGCAGGCTCCCACTGAGCAGAGAGCTGACATGGGACTCGATCCCAGGACCCCGAGATCATGACCCAAGCCAAAGGCAGATGCCCAACCGACTGAGCCACCCAGGCACCCCTGTAGTGTGAATATTTTTTAATACTGTGAAGTGTCTCTAATTTTTGTAGGTTATTTCCCCACACATTAATTAATAATACCACTTACTTGAAAACACTGATGGTCTTGGTATGGCTCTTTCTTAACCACCTCAATATTACCCAGGGGGAAAAAATGGAAGAGAGAATCTGAAAATAAATATTTTGAGAGGCCAATACAAATCAATCAGCAAAATGGAACGTGGATTGGTGAGATGGGAGAGCAGTAGTTTCCAACCGTTAGAGAATAAATAGTAATCAGCTCTATGATGGTGTGATTTACCTGAAGATTTCCACTAACACACACACGAACACACATGGCTGAATGCAGGATAATTTAGTGAAAAGGTAATGACACGTGCAGTAAGGGGAAAAAAAATCGATCCCTCCTTTTCTAGTTGTGAGTCAAGTGATCTTATATTAAGTCACTTAATCCTGACACTCAGTTTCCTATTAACTCTGCAAGATGAAGACTGTAATACCCACTTGCCTACCACGGTTGTGTGATTAATATAAAAGATCTTAGAACATTCACATTTCTTTTCTTACATTCTTATAGCATCATGATAGCTAATTAGATACTAATATCTAGATTTTATGATACTGGATTTTGGAATCACTGGAAGACTGTGTTAGAATGGTATTTTTTTCTGTGTGGAAAAAGTGCAATGTGGGAAATGTATAATAAAGCCAGACAACCACCTACGTAAGAACTTCTAGAATCTTGATACTGACCACTGAACTTCCTCCCGCCTTCTGAATGACGATTTGTTCTAAAGGTTTTAGTAGGTGACCTTTCTATTTATCCTAGTTATTAAACGAGATCTCAGCAAAATTAAAGGTGGAAGTCTCCTCGCTAAGAAATTTTGAGTATTACACTCTGCTCCCATCTAGCACGGTTTGCTCTACTTAAACACCAGTATTTAGGAAGCCTTCAATTACTGCCTTTGTCTAATTTCTACCACTTAAATAATTTATTTCAAGAATCAAATCCCAAATGTCTCACACACACACACACACACACACACACTTTCCTAAGCCTGAAGATCTCAGATAATGGCTTGAGATTTCCAAATACATTAACCCAAAGGCAAGCTTGCTGCCTTGGTGACCTCTGTTCTCAAAGACTTTCCATGCACATCCGATGCAAACCCTAGGACCTGAGTTCGTCTTATACAATGGCACAGAAAACACTGCAGGACAGAAAACCTTCTGAAGGACTGGGAAGAGCATGATGACAGATGTGCAGAATATAACAAGTCAGGGTCAGAGGCCAGACCCTGGGGCTAAAGACCCCGGGATCTCCTGGATCCCCCCTCATTTTACTGTGGCAGGTTTGGCAAGTCTCTTTCCTTCCATGTAGGTTGAGGAGGGAGGCACGGGGGAGTCCTGCATTCGAGGCTGGGGATTTGGGTGTCCCTGACTGCTGCACTCAGATTAATTTCTCCTCTATTCTGTGGATCTCCGGCTGAAGAACAGGGACATCGAAAGTCGCCTGCTGAGCCAGGATTCTATACCAAATGCAAAAACAAAACCCCCTCTGTTATCAAGAAGTCACTTTTCTCAATAGTATTTCTCTAATGATCACACATTGTTTCCCAGAAAGCGCTCCTAAATTATTTAAGAGGAACAGCCTGTCACCCTGTGCATTAAGACTTGCCTCTGCATCTCCAATTCCTGAGGTGCGCGCTTGATCTCATTCTCTTGGCTTTGGGAGGGAAATTGACAACAAAGGTTTTCTTGTTTGTCTGCTTGTTTGGATGGGCTGCCTTCATTTTTGTGTGAAGAAGAAATGATGAGGATTGTTTCCTAAGGTGAAATTATCAATTAGAGAAACGCACTATTTCCTCTAGCCTGGGCGTGAGCTGTTATCATCATCTGATCCGCGATAAGCAGTCAGAGGAAAAAAGGAAACATTTCATAATAATTAGTTGTGGACTTTCTTTCCCTCTTTTGCTCTCTCTCTCTCTCTCTCTCTGTCTCTCTCTCTCTTTTTAGTGAAACAATGCTCTGGCCTTTAATTCAGGGTAATAGCCTGCAGGTGAATAGGAACCGTTGCAAAAAATAGGAGTGGGTGACATTTCGGAGCCGGAGAAGAGCGCGGGAATGAGGGAGGGAAGGATCATGAGACAAGAAGACTGTGGGGGGGAAACAAGGCACGGAAGGGAGGGGAAGGGGAAACACGGGAGGCGCGGGAGGGGAGAGGAGAGCGGCAAACAGGGAAGAGATTGCAGGTAAAAATAAAACAGAAAAAGCCCAGGTGGAATTCATGCAAACTGTTCTCATCAACACGGCGACTCCCTCCTGTCACGGGAACTGTCAAACAGGCTCCGCTCGTAATGAAAGGAAAAATATTTTATTCAGATTTATTAATTTGAAAATGAAGCCCGCCTGTCGAGAGGGGGACAGTTCTTCTCAATCTGTCATCGTTGAACCACACGCTCCTGACATCGGGATTCATTTGTCTTGTCGGCTCTGACAGTTGGATTCTCCCAGAGCTCTTCCTAGTGGATCGCCCTGGGATTTTAAACCGGATGAAACACATTCCGACAAGGAACAGCCTCTTTATTAATGCAAATTACATGAGGAGGAGAGAAAAAAAGAGAGAAAGAGAGAGACGCCAGCAGCCGCTCTGGTGTTCTTATCCCTGTATCAGTCATTTGTTATTTACATTTATACACATTTTTCAGTTTTAATAAAAGGAGACCCGGATTTCCAGTGACATTTATGGACAGTTTGTTTCAAAAAAAATGATGCCATCACTATAATTGTATGCAAAAAAAAAAAAAAAAAAACGCGCGGCGCTCCGCTCGGTGGTGCACGCCGGCCGGCCGCCTCCTCGGCGCACGCGGGTCCCCGGCGCCGCGCCACCCGCTGCGGGGACCGGGGACAGCGGCCGCCGGGGTCCCACCGCCCCGCACGCCCGCGCGCCGCCCCTTTGTCTTCCGAGCGCAGCCCCGGGCAGAAGGCGCGGCGGGGCGCTGGCTCCCCGGGGACGCCCCGCGCCCACTCGCCCGGTGGGCACACTTGGCACGGAGCCCCTAGTCGGAGGGGCCCAGCGGGGTGCTGTAGTTTGCATTTCTTCACAAGCACAGGAAGTCATAGTGGGTATATAAACACGAAGGCGGCCTGGGTAACCTGGGTCCTTATGTCCGCCTAAGGGTGAAAGATCAGGTTTCGTATTCTTTCGTGGAGGAAAGGACCCAGGAAAGCATAAGGCCCAGGAAAGTTATGGGGCGGCCGTGTTACACGACGAACTCTTGCTAGGAGCTGTTGAAATATACATCCTGACTGGTTCCACCTGGACAAAGTCTCCCTTGAAAGTAGGCAAACAATGGTTACCATCGTCTCAGTTGGTCCCAACATGGTTGTGTCCTTTCGGGACACAACAGGCAAAAAGAACCAGACCCTAGGATTCTGGAGAGCCCATTCTGATTCCATCTCAGTGGCTGGCCATGATGGAGCCTGGGACAGGTCATGTCCCCCGAGGACGGAGCTCAGTGAGGTGACTGCCAGGCAGGAGGGCAAGAGCATGGGGAGATGGCCGAGGGGCTCACCAACACTGAAGAATGACCCCCCCCCAGAGGGTGACTTCCTAATACAGGAACAGAGTTCTAATCTCCCTGTGGTATCTGTCTAAAATTCTCCATGCTGCAGAGGGAAAAGCATGACGCAGGCTCTGGAGATGTAGGTCCCAATGGAGAATCAGCCTTCAACGAAACTTGTAACGTTAGGTACATTGTAGTAACTTCTCAGGATCTCAGTTTACTCATCTGTAAAATGTGAGGGTTAGCCCAGATTCTCAAAGGGTAGTTCCAGATCAGAAGCATGGTCACCAGGCAGCCTCTTAGAAATGCAAATTCTCTGGCTTCCACCCGGATCTACTGAATTAGAAATTCCAGGCGGCAGGACCCGGCACTCTGTGTTTGAAGGAGAATGTTCTGATCCTCGAAGTTTGAGAATCACTGGCCTAGATGCTCCCTAAGGCCCTTTGCAGTTCTGCGATTATAATTCCAACTATGGTGAAGTTATCCCTTTATATTTACAGGATTCAGAGTATATCCAGACTTTAAGAAAAAACTGCATAAGTAAGCTTTGCTAATTCTGTGGGTTAGAATTTTTTCCTCCTTAACATTTAGGATCTTTATTTAAAGAATCTTGAGGAGAATTGGAAAGTAGCATTAAACTGGGTAAAGGTCACCCCATGCTCTCATTTCTCCAAGTGCCCTGCATCGAGCACTGCTTCTTTAAATCCAGACCACTATCTAAACAGGATGTGTTTTTATCCACGCATTGCAGCCTGGAAACAGGTAACTCCCTTCATTCTCCCTAAGATTGTCTTTCCAATTAAATGAAAGGAAAGGACAAGACAAATAACCAAAAGGCGATGAGGATTTCGGTGATGTGTAAGGATACAATTAATGGAAGCAGGGGGAAAATTGCTTTTTGCCTGGGAAGGCAACACAAAAGAGTATACCTAGCCAACAACCACATGTAAAACAAATGCCTGGACCAGTGCTCATTCAGCAACGGGGTATATATGTTTGTTTAATGATGTCTCCACGGTCTATAGAATTAATATTTAATAGCACTTGTCAGCAAGATTCTATACAAGGGTTTGTTCTGCCTTTTTTTAATGCTTGTTAGTGGTTGTGTCTTCCTGGGTTGTTCTTCTCTAATATTAGAATTACTCTTTGCATTTATGGCAATGTTTCTCTGCCTTTTTATTTGCGACTTCCCGTGATTTGGCAGGGGAGGGGAGATAGGGAGGCGAGCAACAGAATTAAAAAGACTTTCATCCATGCCTCTTGTCTCCTCGGCCAGAGACAGAAGGAGCAAACAAGGCTTTTTTGTTTGTTCATTGTTGTTTTTACCAGTAGGTAGCACAGGACCTATCCTCTAGTATGCACTCAAAATTGTTGTTTCTTACAACATAAGTCAAAGAATTGGAACTTAATATTACCCAGATGGCCAAGTTACATATATACCAAAAGTGCAATTTTGTTTTGACTTTCAAAATCATTAGACTGGATTTTGAATGGAATATTATACTGTGATGTTAAAGAGAGCATGATTAGCTAATTACAGGATGTAGATCCCATGTCGATAACTGGCAATGCTGGCAAGCTTGTCTTTTCTAGAATATCATGATGCAGAAAGTCAGCAGTCCTAGATCTATCGTAGGTGAGTTGGAACATACCATGTAAACTTCATCCTCTCTTACCTTGCTTTGTTTTCATCACGGAGTATTTTACTACCAGAAATTATAGCTGTTTGCTTGCCTACTCAGTTGTTTACTATTGTTTGGTTACTCAAATTGTTCTTCTTTCCCACTGGAATGTAAGCTCCTGGAGGGTAAGGACCTTGTTTACTCTGTGCAACAGACCCTCACAGTTTTCCCTCCTCTTGCTGCTGAGTACACTGGCAGGGGTCTGGAAACCCTTACAGCTGTTGCAGGATCAGCCAAGTGGATGGAAGGATGATGCTTTCGTGGGTGCAAATGCCACAGGCAGAGCCATGCCTCTCAAATAGGAGAGTTTGGGTCCGAGGCCTACTCGGCATAGAACCGGAGGTACAGAACCTCTCCCCATAGCAAGCCATGTGACCTTGGACAAGGGAACACAGGCAACAACATCCGCTGTGGAAGGCTGTTCTATAAACTGGAGACAGAGGCCAGAAAAGTGTTTATCCCTGTGCCTACCCTACAGTAGACTATCAGTGTAAGTATTGTTTAATTATGGCCTCGGGTAAGTTATGCCCTTAAGAGCACCAGCCAGGTCTTATACTTCTCCATATCTCTCAGAGTCCCTGGCACACTGAAGGACAAACAGTAGGAGCTTAATAAATATATGCTTGACTCTGGACTGATAACCTGCATTTCTAGGCAAAAAGGGAAAAGTTGTTACATAAACAATCCAAATCCACAGATAGTTATCAAGTAGTGAAAATGATCAAGAATTGTGCTGGTGGCTGTGTTAGCCAGACATCAGTAAAGAGTTAGAAACAAAACTCCCCAAAACTCTAAACAATGAAAATCCTGCTTACTGAGCCCATCCTCGTCCTGAAACCTTGGCTTCGGGGTACACGGTTTCTATAATTCAAGTTCAGGCTCATACTCGGGAATTTACCTAAACACTAGTAGTCTTAGCAACTGTCAGAAAACAAATGTGTCCTCTGCTCTGTTTCCATGTATAACTCGCACTTACTCATGATCTGCCTGCTTAAGGCCGCCCATGTTGTGTGTTCTCATCAGCTGAGCTCCATACTCCCTAATATCCCATCCTGGACCCTCTTCATCCTTTACAGACTTAACTGAGATCTGTTTTAAGGGAGGGAAAATAAACTAGTTTCTTGGGAGATCTACATGAGCATTTTCTCCACTGAAAGCAACTCAGACCTTGACCCTTGTTTTGTTAAATAGTAATAATACCTGAAAATGTGATGGCACCAGCTAACACCTAACTGCAGGGTGAAGACCAGTCTTGTTAACATTGCCTGGCAACCTGGGGGGACACCTCGGAGAATCGGGAGGGACCCGGTGAGTCAGGAGAGGTCACGGCACCAGAATGAAGGGAACCCCAGGATCACCAAAGATCCACAAAAGTCTCCACTGATCTTAATGGTTTCAAAGGATCTGATCCTCATCTGTGAGATAGAATTGAAGAATCAGTGAATAAAAATGGTATGAACCAGGTCAAATCCTTTTAGAGTTTAGTTTCCCATTATCTTTAAAAAGAAGCACCAGAAATGATAGTTGCACATATTTCTAAGTGCTTTTCTGACTTTTTAAAATATTTATGTTTAACTTTAGGAGCTTTAAATACTTTGAGGAATACTCAGAATTTCAAGGACTAGTCAAGAGAAAATCAAACCCTGAAGTTAGAGGCATGACAAAGCAAAGACAAACAAACAGTTCCACAAATAAATGAATCTCCATGAGTACTGAGGCTCAAACTTTCAAATATCAACTTGCTGGTCAAAATTCAAAGTGCTCTAGTCTAGTTAACTTATATACGTCCCACATGAATAGGTACTAAGATTTGTTCAGCTTTCTATACATTGAATTAACCAGCTACACTATGCCCCACACTACTGCATGCACGTTGGATATAGAAAAATATAGCGATCCTTGTCTCTACCCTCAAAGAAGAGTTCACAGTTCCTGGGGGAGAGGAGTTAGACATGTATTCATATGTATTTTCAATTCCTATTCCAAATCAAAGTGTATAGCCGACTAAGGTCTCTGGTCATGGCATTTTCAGTGAAGAGCCAGTTCTCTAGACCTGGAATTTGGAATTTGAATTTGACCTTCCCTCACTTTCACTCCCTATCTAGACAATCAAGGTCATCATCTCGACCCCTGGATCAGGTCTCAGCCTCTGCCACTTCTGCCCATCTCTTCAGCTAACTCCTAACACTGGCCCACCCATCCCTTGCTTGGACTTGAGGAATAGCTTCCCTCCTAGTTGTCAAACAATCGCCACCCAGTCTGGGTTCAAGTCTCGCCTCTGACTTTACCAGCTGTGTGACATTACGTGGTTGACTCTTCTGTACCTTACATTTGTCATCAGTAAAATGAGGACAATACTAACCCCTATCTTACAGCTGCTGTGAAGACTGTACTGCCCTTAGGATAACACCCAACCATAGTAAGCACTCACTAAAAATTAGCTATTTTCATCACCAATGCCTCTCTTCCTTAAAATAGGCTCCGTCATACTTAGATAAAATTAAACCCATTAGGGCATAAAAGGACCCTCCCGACTTGATCCCTGACTATGTGTTCCCTCATCATGAGCAAGTAACAAACCTATCCCCTCCTTGAATCTATGCTTTAGCTACACTGGTTTTCTTAGTGTTTCAAGAAAACCAAACTGCCCACCACAGGGATTTTATACCTGCTGCTCTCTCCCACCCTGGGAATCTGTATGGTGGCTATCCCCCTTCTTTAGGTCCTGGGTTAACATCTCTTTACAAAGGCCTCCCCAGCCTCCCTTTCTGAAATAGATCCCCAGGCCCATGAGTCTCTCCAACACTTGTTTTCTCCCTCCCAGAGCTAACTACAGTGGGATTTAACTCCTCCCCTAGGACAGGGATCAGCACACTTTTTTCTGTGGTGGACCAGATAGTAAGTATTTTAGGCCTTTTGGGCCATACAGTCTTTGTCATCCTTACTCCATTCCACATTTGTAGCCTAAAAGCAATGGTTATGAACATGAATAAGTGTATCTATGTTCCAATAAAACTTAATTGTTAAACTTTAAACTTGAATTCCATATAATTTTCACATGTCAGGCAATATGTTCTTCTGATTGTTCCAACCATTAAAAAATATAAAAACTGGGGTGCCTGGGTGGCTCAGTTGGTTTAGCATCTGGCTCTTGATTTTGGCTCAGGTTATGATCTCAAGGTCCTGAGATCGAACAGCCTATGGGGCTCCATGCTGCACTCAGAGCCTGCTTGAGATTCTCTCTCTCCTCTTCCTTGCCCTTCCACCTGACACACACACACACAAGAAAATCTTAAAAAAGAAAGAAATAAAGAAAATCTTAAAAAATATATGTAAAAACCATACTTACAGGCCATACAAAAACAGGTAGATTTGGCCCTACACAGAGTAGAAGCTTCATGAGGAAAGAGATACACTAGTCATGTCATTGTGTTACCCCAACATTTGGTCTGCGGCCTGATATATAATGGCCCTTGTTAATTACTTTTTTAATGAATGAATAAATCCAGCTATAAGTTGCCATAACCACAGCTAGATCTCTGAAACACCAAGCAAAACGGCAGTTTCAATAGAATTAATTACAAATCCATTTTCATGCACTGCTTTATAGTTTACAAAGTTCTTCCATATACATGATCACCCTTGACTACCCCCCAAATCTTTGGAATAATGAGGGCAATAATATAAAATGTGAATTTAAGAGCTATAGGAACTTCTCAAATTACAACTAATTAGTGATGGGACCAGAAGACGAACTTGGTACCATTTCCTCTAGATAGTGGCTCTCCAAGTGGGGTCCCTGGACCAGTAAACAAGTATTCTCTGGGGCCTATTAGAAATAAAAATTCACTTGGGCCCCACTCCAGGTGTGGGGCCCCATAGTCTCTGCCTTAACAAGCCCTTGGAATAATTCCGACGCATGCTAATGTTTGAGAAACTCCTGTAGGCCAGCGGCTCTCAACACTGGCTTCGTCTTTGAATTACCTGAAGAGTTGGTAAAAATCATCAGTGTCTGGGCCCCACCCGCAAAAGCCTCTGATTCATTTCATCTGGGGTTGGGGGTGGGCATCAGTGTTTTTAAGAGCTCCCCGGGTGATACTAAAGTGCATCCAGAGTCAAGAACCCTGGCAGTCAGGGCCCTGCTGCTTCCCCTCACAGGAAAGAAATGCTGCCCAAATTAGTTAGGATCACCTGCCATAGATCCAAGCCAATATTAGGTCCTGAAGTTACTCTCTTCACGGGACATTGAAAGATGAATTTCTTACCGCCTCAGGTAACGTAATAGAGTCCTACAGACACCACAGGCCCCCAGAATAAGACCTGCCCCGATAATCTCTCAGGTTCCAATTTCTCTTTAGGCCTTTATTCCCGCTGCCACGGCCCCCTCCCCACCGGCTCTCATCAGCCGATTGCACAGATTCCATCAGAACGGAGGGCAGGTGCAGCACGGAATGAAGCAAGAGCTCATCTGTTCCTTCACGTTCTCACTCCTGATGTTTGCTCGTTTGTATGATTAATTTTATCAATTTTCCTGACCTGCTTTGCCACTGAAATAAATATGACAGCGGCGGTGCTGCTTCCATTCTTCCTCTTGCCAAGTGAGATGCTGAGATGTGTTTTCTTGTTGATTGCAGACTTGGATAAATATCAAGGAAGCGGACCAAACAGGATTCCTCCTGGTCACCCTGACAAAGCAAGTGTGGAACCAAATACGCACGCTTTCGTAGGCTATGAGAACGAGAAAGCTCGTTTCCCACGTTCCATCTTTCCTAGCGACTCCTTCAAGAAAACAAACACCACGTCCCCACGTTTCCACGTCTGTTGTAATCACCATCTCTGATTTTCCTCCTTTTGGAGTAAACTACTCGATCAGGGACAATAGCAAAGTATTTGGTCTCTGACCGCCTCTTCTACTCCTCTGTCTGGTGGGGTGTGACAGAGTAAACAAGGTGTGAAAGCATTCTGCGGACTCTCACCTGTCTCAAAAATACTATTAAAAGCGTCCCAAGCTTGCCCTAGTCTAAAAGAGGGGAAATCACTTGTACTGAGCCCCCGATATTTGCCATGCCTTGTACATCACGACTCTTTGCCATCCACCTTAAGGAAAGTATATTAATTCCATTTTACAGAGAACATTGAGGATCAACTGACTGAGGTCCTTGGTGAGTTCAAAGACCAGCCTGTCGCCTCATACCTCAGGAGTCACACTCCCACTGCCAGCAGTGACCAGCCACATGAGGAACTAACTGCTCTTAGTGGGAACCCAGCTTCCAGACCAGACTATATGGAGGCAGAGCCTGACTTGGCCCTGTGGGAAATGAGATAAATCTGGCTTCATCTGGTTTAATTAGAGGAAAACCCAAAAGGTACTTCATTCCAAAATCCACTGCTATCTGTCTTTGAGCAAGTTATACTCTCTTTGTGATTCTGTTTTCTAATGTATAAAATACACAGAATACCAATGACAGATTTTGATTTGGGGGTTACATTAGTTTGAGAAGATAATGCACACAAAATACACCAGAAGCCAACTCTTCATACATACTCGGGGGTTGCGAGCGGCTGTGTGTGTGCGTGCGTGTGCATGTGTGTGTGTGTTTCGGTGAAGGAATAACAAAATAAACCAACTGGTTATTGGTGAGTAGGACCACGTCACTTTGCACCTTGGTAACCTGCTGAGGTCTGCATGGGGACACGCAGAAGAATGAGCACCCACCAGCCTGAAGCTTTACTTTCCAAAGGAAGGGTAGTGAGCCCAATTTTGTTAGGGAAGAAGCCGAAGAGGTAGTGCCAAAGCCTATTTTCCTGAATCATTCCACTGGAAGGAAACTTCAGAGGCCATTTGCGTCCTGCCTTCAGGGAGTCAGTGCTGTTATCTCTTTTGGATGGGAGCACAAGGACCAGAAAACAGAAAGCAACGATGCCAAGCGAGCAGCTAAGAGTGGACTGGAAACTGAGTCTTCCACCTCTGTGTTAGGAAGGCTGCAACCAGCTCGTCCAGACTTTCTTCGGTCCACCAGGCTTTTCTCCACATGTGGTTCTGGAGGAGCCCAGCCATTGTGGTTGCAAGAACTGGAGAGGAAATGGCTACAACCTAGCCCTTTCAGAGGGGAACAGCATTTGCCTCATATTCCCTTTGCCTTCCTTATTCCCATTTCTGCCAGCCCCATCATTTGGGCTATTCCTCAGAACAAATAAAGCCATCCGAGAATGTGCCTCTAAAAACTGGAAGGGGGCATGAAAAGGTGCCAGCAGGCTACAGAGAAGAACCTGTCTACAGGAGAGGTGGAACCCAAGCAGCTGGGTGTCACAACACTCCCATGGCTCTGGAGGCTGTGTTCTAGTCAGTAGGAAGAACAGTGAGCACAGCAATAAATTGTTATCGGCATTAGCTTACATTTGACTGGGTGATAGTTTTGGAGCCAGCCTGCTCCCAAGTACATCACAGAACCCTTAGCCAATGGATCAACTCCCTCCCCACAGAAAACCTCCACTGAGTAGCGATCCTGCTGATTCTCAGCCCTTGCTCCTTGCTGGGGAAAGGCGAAGCGAGTAGAATGGAGATATCGTCTTTCTCTGGGGTCCCCTGGGCCTGCTGAGTACAGAGATACAAGCAGGTGCTCAGCTATTTTCCCCCCATCCCATTTGTAAAAAGAAAATGAGATCGAGGAAGGGAGGAGAGAGGCTCTCGTTACTTTCCTTCGCATTGATCGCTGCACACACCATCATCAGAGTCATCACGGGGGAGGGATGGTGGAGAGCACAGGCTCGAATCGGGGCCCTGCCTTCTGACTAGAAAGAATCAGGCATGCGACATGATGTCTAATTTCCAGCCTCCCAATTGCCCAAGCAGACCTCATCCCCTGAATTCCGCTCTTCCTAAATGAGGGGAGCTGGGAAGGGGGGTCTCCTGCTGGCGGAGTGTTGAAAGCATGATCCATGACATAGGCCTGGGAGGAAGATTTTGCTGGGGAAATGCAAGAGCTTCGGTATTTTGCACACCAAGCTTGTCTTCTAATGACAGCCTTGGGAGCCAGACATTTCTAAGTGCTAATTAGAGGTGTTGATTATCGTGGTAACCCTGTGGGGGCTCAGCCCAAGCCCGAGAGCAAAAGCCACAGATAAAATAAAGATTGTTACAATAGCTCACGGTGTCACATGAGCATCGATACTGGAATGTCAATGCTCAGGCGCAATCCGATCGGGGACTCTGGCTGCAGCGGTGACGGCAGCCCGGGCTCATACGTGGGCTGTCACACCATTTACAATGTGCAGTTCTGATCAACGGAGAGATACTCCATCCTAATCAATCAGGAAAAACTCACCAGGACTCAGACATAAAGAAATCGGCTTATGACAGGATTTCACTACAACATATGCAAAAGCCACGGAAGCCGGATGCACAGAGAACCTTTGCCTCACCAGTTCTAAAGTAAAGGGGTTTTTTAAGACCCCGTATGCTTCACATATTCATATATGCTTCATATATTCAAGGTATATATGATCTTAAGCAGACACATATTTTGACATACGTGCTCGTGGTTTCTCATATAGCGAAGGCATTTGGGTCATTGATTTACTCTCACTTTGCATCCCTATCTTTTAGATGGAGATATGAGATAGAGATATCTATCTCATAGATAGAGAATGAGGATCGGAGATGAAAGTCTTGAGGACGAGCATTAATTGGAGAGGCAGCCCAATATTGAGTTGAGAGCAGAGGCTCTAGAATCTGAAGAGGGTCAGATACCAACCCCAACCCGCCCTACTTAAGCTTCCCGAGCCCCAGTTCTGCCTCCTGCTAAATGGGGGTAATAACAGAACCTACGCCCTAAGCGGCTTGAGGATTAAAACGAAGTAATCCGGACCAGACTGTGAGTATCATGTCCGACATTGATGTTGATCAAGCCACTTAGCCTATTTTGGCCTCCTAGTTCGCATTTGGAATAAACAGAAAATAATACTACCCACTTTGAGAATTGTGTCAAAATTAAATGGGACAATGAGACTTATGAGTCAGTACAAATTTACAAAAGACCATAATGATCATTATAAACACGACCTAGGTGGCTTGAGGCAGGATGTCTAGGAGAGGCTTAGACCAGCTCCTTTGCCCTTGAGCCTCTGGCTTGCTGTGTCACCTGGGGAAGTGGCAATCCCTTCTATTTTTTAATCCAAAACCTGATTCAATAAAAGGTCAGAATTTGAATGAGATAATGCATGTGTCACTCTTTGTCACCTGTAAAGCACTTACATATACAACTGTCTTACAGCATTGTCGGCTTTGAAGTTGGGCAGACCCAGATGCGATTTTATTTCCACAACTGACCAGTTCCATAGCCTTGCATAAGTTACTTAACTTCCCTTGATTCTAAAAAGAGGACAAGAACCCCTGCCCCAAAGGTGTTATATAGCATCTAATGCCACATCTGGGATGCAGAATATAACAGATGTCCGTTCTGTCTCACACGTGGTCACTGAGTGATCCCGATTAAGACACTAGGGACACCTCATCCCTCTGCAAAGGGGAGAAAAAGGTGAGTTCAAACAAGTATTAGATGACCTCCACACCTGGATGTGGAGGTATGCGGTAAGAGGCTTATAAAAGTACAAAAGAAGGAGAAGAAATCACTCTCAGCCCCGCATGCAGGCAGCCAAGCCCTGGGCATAATGCTCTACCCCTGATCTAGACAGACCCAGGAGGGAACATGACAGGGATGGGGGAGAGCAGAGCCATGTCGTCATTTTTTTTTCTGCTGAGATATTCCCTGGCTGCTTAAACCCTCCCTTTATCCCCAGAGCTTACATTTTTCAACACCAGCAATCTGTACATTGAAGTCACTTTACTCTGTTGGAAGGCATAAATCTGGCCTCCTCAGAGTCCACTGTAGCAAATTGCTAGCACCTTCTCAGACACAAAGGAGAAAATCAAGGTTGACTGCAAAATTCTTCTAGTTGCTTTGAGAAAGTCATCCTACTTGAATTCAACGGACAAGCATTCCTCAAGGTATGGTCCACTGAATGCTCTTTCCAAAAGATACTTTTTTTTTTTTTTTTAAGTAGAACTTCATGGCCAAAAGTTGGTGAAACACTGTATGTTCTATCTCCCTTTCTGAAACTGGCAATCAGTATTAGTTTATCACTGGAAAGGTGTTCTGGTAAAGCAACTTCTCTATTTCGCTTCATGCTTCCTTACTAGATTTGCCAATGGAGCCCATTTTCCAAAGAACACCTAGCCAGGTCTATGAAACTGGTTTCTAGGAAGGCACTTTTTGGCAACTCTGCAAAGAGTCTAAGACTGATGTTTCCCACATATCAAAATTCTATTTTAGGTTTTGGGTTTTTTTTAAAGATTTTATTTATTTATTTGACAGAGAAAGACACAGCAAGAGAGGGAACACAAGCAGGGGGAGTGGGAGAGGGAGAAGCAGGCTTCCTGCCAAGCAGGGAACCCGATGTGGGGCTCGATCCCAGGACCCTGGGATCATGACCTGAGCTGAAGGCAGATGCTTAACGACTGAGCCACCCAGGCACCCCTCTATTTTAGGTTTTAATGAGTCTTGGATAGAGGGTATCCTGTAAGTGTTTGCAAAGTGAATGGATCCCAAAAACGACTGGCCATTTGGCAAACTATAGGGAATTACTCTATGTTGTATAATGTGCCACCACAGTCAACTAACCTCTCAACCCACAAACGTTTATCCAATGCCACACCCTTTGCTGTGAGGTGAATAGTTCCATATAAGACAATCTGTTATTATAATGCAAAGAATCCAAAGCAACTGTACCTCAGCCCTGACTTGGTTCAACTCTAGAGGAATCTTTCTGTTTGCTTGTCTCTAGGTCACTCTTCCCTCCAGCCACAAAGAAGGACAGTAACCATCCTTTAGATTTTTTTTTAATGTCCTAATTTTCAATAGTCTCTCCCATTTGCCCCATAAACCACTGAAATGCGCACAACACTCTAATACTTCAATGCCAAACTCCATTTCTTAGATTTCTCCTTTCACCTATTATCAGCACAACCACTCCTTATCAGATTACATGTCCTGATGTGAAATTCATAAAATATGGCCACAAAATTCATAGGTAACACAGTAGGAATCATCCATGCCAGATGAGGTGAGAGAGAGATCTGATCTCTGTTTCCAAGGGCGATGACAAGGAAAGATATAATTTCACGTCATCTTTTATCATTGTTTTTGTTTTATAAAATGTCATTTTGTGGCTATTATATGTAGGTTTCTTGTGCCTGAGTTTATGTATTCCAAAGAAGATGACTTTAGTCCAAAAGGAAATGCACGCCACAGAGTCCTCACATCGATGCAAATATTACCTTCTTTCCAAGGTCTTAAGAGAGCCAGCCACAGTGGTGGCTGTGATGATTTACATTCCGCAGGAAGGGTTAACCTCATCTCATGGCCACTGTTGTCTCAGGACAACTTGTCAGCCCACAAGAACATCCCATAATGGATTTGAAGTGGATTGTGCAGCCCAGTGCAAGGTGGATGCTGTATTTATTGAATAGACATTAAAAAGAACATTTCTCAATTTCTCAGCACTGAACTCAGGGTCAATGGATCTTCTTGGCACTGACATGCTGAGTCAACTCCTAGCTCAAAGCTTTTAAAGGGACTGGGGTTAGATTAAAGGATTAGACTCCGTCTTGAATGTTTCCCTGGCAAAATCGTTGGGTCTTAAATCATTTATGTTGCCTTCAGTGCTTTACGTGGCCTCTCACTGCTAGCTTTGAAAGAAATACACACAAACAAACAAACATGCTCACACAGGCAACACACCAACATCATAACAACCCTTCTTTTGCAGATTTTACTAGAGATTTTTAGCCTCAGAGAGGAAACTACTCCAGACTTGTCACAGAGGTAAATTGCTACGCTTTTAGCAATCATTAGAAGGTAGTAGGCCATGCCTGTGGACTCTGAATTCTGCACCCCCAAATGGAAAGCAAGCCTGCAATAGCTGTGCCTTCATATCCTGCCACGCGGCCTTCCTTAACGTAAACCCAACTGCCTAACTGACTTTGCTTGAAACAGCCACAGTCCCTCTCACACCTTCTGCATGCATCATCCCCACTTCAGTATTCACTGGAATACCCACCCATGCAGTCAATCATTGTCACCTGTCATCCTGCTGGAAGTCTGTATATACACAATGCCATTCATTCATTGATGGCTTCTTACAAAAGAAAACAAGGTTTCAGTTCTTCTACATACTTTGCTCATGTACAATTAAATGCAGGTCAAACAACACACACACGTTCTTTGTGTAGTTTTATATATTCCAGCGTAAGAAAAATACCTGGCATGTTACGTAGACTAGCTAAGAGGTCCATGTGTGATGTCTGTACATAGGAGCCCAGCCAAGAGATGTCGGAGCAGGACTGGGATTGGATATTTACAAGGTGACTGTATATTGGGGAGAATGCAGAATTTAGGAAAGGCCATCTGGATTTGAATCTTGAATTCCAAATTGAACTTTTACTCACTCTGCCAACAACAAAAACAAAGCAAACATTCCTTTGTGACAATGCAAGTTAAGAAATCTTTAAAATATCCTCAAGCGTCAATAAGTCAAAATGTCAGTCTATTTATTGCCTAGAACTTCCTTATCCCATCTAATTTATACAATAAAAAAGTAGCTACGATGGGATATACATTGAAGTATGATAGGAGACATCAATAATGATCCCTTAAATGCAAAATATGAACTCCATGGCTTCCTTTTAGCTTTAACTACAGTACTTCCCAACAGAAACCTTCCAAGCCAGCCAACAGTGGCTTTCTCACTGACGTGCCAAGACACTTTCACCTCCGCCCTCTTTTCCGGTATCTTCCCCCCACTCAGTGTCCTTTTGCCCTTTCTCTATCTAGCCCTAATCCTACATTTCCAAATAAGCCCAATCTTAAGTGTGTCTCCCTGGTGAAGGCATCTCTGACCATCACAGTCACACTGGACTTTTCACTTATTCAATGGCAATGTTTATTCTTGTTCCATGAAAATATTTGTTATGACTTATTTCCTCAACTAGATAGAGAACTGAACAAAAGCAGCAGCCTAGTTTTTACATTTTTCATTTCCGCATCTCATCTCTTCCCTCTCGTGAAAACACACACACTTCCACGTGCCCCATTTCTGTACTGAGCATGCTCCGTTTAGGATAGGTGCTCAACAATTACTTGTTTCCTATCTGACTACATTCTTGTATAACTGTTCCGAACCATCTAGCCCTCTTCCCCCTCCAGAGTTAGTCTTCTTAACTTCAGTAGCAGTCCATTTCCTCCCCAGGCCCAGGAATCCATTCTATTCTAGAGGAAGTTTAGTACTTGAAATTGTTGCCCTACTTCCAGTACCTAAGCTACTGCCTCATTTCTGTGAACAAGTTCCTACCTTGTATCCCACTCTTGCACTTGCTTAACTTCCTCACTTTCTTCAAGAAAAAGACCGTAGGTAACTCCTGGCAATTCTCTCCAAAAGCCAGAGCTCTCCCCTGAAGACCTTATCCCAATGCTGAAATACTACTGTCTGTCCATCAACTACTCTTCACTCCCTGCTCTCAAACGCCTCGACCTTTAATCCAGTTTCCATTGCACCAATGAATCCTACTCCTACTGAGTAGGATTCTTGCACTCTAAGCTTCTTGCACTCTACTCCATTTTTTCTTAGTCTGCTCCACCTGAAACTTTCCCTGACTCTGAATTCCTACCTCCATAACCCAGCTGGTTTTTTCCTCTGGCCGCCAAGATCTTTCTAACTCCCCTACCACCCGTACAATCATGATCTGAATCTCTCAGACTCAAGCAATAATACTCCATATCCCAGGAAGACAATACCAGGTTCCCTACTCTCCTATGAGAAGGGGCAGGACTCATAAATCACCTATTACTATACTTTTTGGATATCATCATCCACTTGCCTGGCTCTATTACCTCTACCATCTGCAGTTGAACCCAGCTTCAAATGCCTGTCCCAAGTTTCTAATCTCTGCAACAAGATTCCCTCTACCCCATCCTGATAACATCCTTCAGCCCTGGTGTGTACAGTGGGACAAGGTCAGTGGTGGCCATATTGACTTGATGTTGTTTAGTGAGAATAGTCTGTGGGTATCAACTGCGGTATCGTTTGTATGGTTTGCTACATTTTCTGTTGGTCTCATAGACAAAAGATGCCAATGAATTGCTCAGACAAATTTCAGTGAGTTGGTACCACCCAGACAGTGCCTGTGAACTCAACAAACCAGAAAAAAATGCTCAGAGTTTTAACTGCAAAGTGAGCGGGTCAAGAGTTTATTACAGGGCTCAAGATAGGGAAGAGAAATCACAAGCAAACAGGCAGAATATACGCAAAGTTGTTCCATAGCGGGAATAGCTTTTATCCCTCCCCTGGGTTTAAACTAATTCTCATTTATCCAAGGTCCTTTGAGCCAAAGGATCTTGCTCCTAAACCCAGACACAGATGGCAATAATGTTAACTCTGTGTATTCCAAACCACTGTTGTATCCCAGGCCACAGGGAACCTGGTAGTTGTTATGAGAACCAAGCCATAGGTGAATCAGTAAAAGACATTCATTGTTAGGAAAGAGGTGAACCCAGAGAGTGTCTTGTTTGGTTGTTTTCTTAAACAGCTCAAGGGATAGCTGGCTACTGATTTATTTTAGTCTTAGGCTTAAAGCATTCAAATTAATGTTTGGCCTTGATGCCCACTAGACTAAGCTCCTCTACCTTGTCCCTGAAGTTCAAGTGTCTTCCTCTCCCATTTTGGGATCCTGTCATCCCCACTAAATTCATGGGATCCACCTCAGTGATGGCATCTCCCACTGTCAACCCTGGCCTCGGAAAGCAACCCCTACAGGGCCTTCAAGGGATATGGGTGCTTCCCTGACCAATATATTTCTCAGTGCCCGATGAAGAAAGGCCCTTTGGATGCTGCTAGGGGACAGAAATGGTGGAGAATTATAGATGATACATAATAAAGCCATCCCAGCATTCCTAATGCCCTAAGATTTTAAATCCATTCTTCTACAGTATATCAAGAAAGATCCAGGTTCTCCTCTTCATTTAAGATTGAGTAGAAGTTTCAATAGGCCAACTGAGAATATTGTTAAAGCCCCTTCCAGATGCTTGAGATGCATTTAATCTTTGGTTAATATTCCTACATTAATCAGTTCAGCCCAGTCCACCATTAGATATTTCCCCTCATGGTTTAACACACGTAGATCCATTTCCACACATGTTTGCCTGTACCTGCTGATTTAAATTGGCAAATTACTGAACTTTTGGTACATATGTTTCTCCTTGTGAGCCACACTCCATAGTGCCAAGACATTGAGTCTCATGATGGGTCTGCAGGAAGCGAGAGATGGTAGGAGAGGGTCTTGAGGGATCCAACATTCCACAAGAAGAAAGGTGCCTTTCCCAAGGTCAGTACCGGCTCTTTCCTTGTAAAAGGCCAGAAAGAACTCCTTAGACGCTGGAAGTGGGGAAGGAAGGCTTGGTGGTATTTGGAGGGTCAATGAACTCAAATTCACAATAATCTATGCAAATGCCCCATTCTTTTTTTTTTTTAAGATTTTATTTATTTATTTGATGGATAGAGAGAGATCACAAGTAGGCAGAGAGGCAGGCAGAGAGAGAGGGGAGAAGAAGGCTCCCTGCTGAGCAGAGAGCCCAATGCAGGGCTCGATCTCAGGACCCTGAGATCATGACCTGAGCCGAAGGCAGAGGCTTAACCCACTGAGCCACCCAGGTGCCCCGCAAATGCCCCATTCTAATCTCAGGGTTCCATTCTTCCTTTATTAAGGCCTAACATTCTTTTTTTTTTTAGGCTTAACTTTAACATAAAAGACAACTTTAAAATAAAAGACAAGACAATTTGCACTAAATTCAGCCATCTCCGGAATCATATATTGGTCTTGGTCTTCAGAAATCTCAACCCTACAGCTCTAAGAAACAGAGATTCCTTTAAGACAGACATAGACATTTTTTTGGTTCTCTATTTGTGCCTTGAGCTGGGAATTTAAAGATTTCAGCTTTTAATTTTTCTTTCTTTAGAATCTCTGGTACAGGAAGAAGCAGCCCTCCCTACCTACCCTACTTTACTGCCCCAGATTGTGCTATTAGTACAATTTGGGGATCCCAGACCTTGCCTTCTGTAGACCTGATTCCATGTAACTGAAGGTGATAACTTAAGCAGCTGTTTTATCATTTCAAGCCACAGACTCTTTGTGACCTACTTGTCATTGACAATAGTCATTACTTCCTCCAGATGTAACCAGATCAGAGAATGAATTTGAGATGCTCACCTTTAAAATTATCTATCCCCCTGGAAACACTTCTAGTATGCAGAAACTTATTTCAGTCGGACTTCCATCAGAAAACTAGAAAGCATTAAATGCACTGAGATATAGAAAAGCTTAATAGAGGAATGAAGGATTTATATAATCTTTGGAAAAGCTAGAGGAGCAAAGATCAAGGAAACATATACTGATGATAGCAGACCAAAGCCCCAGAGTGGATGATTCTCAAAAGCTTTCCAGGAAATTGTGGAGAGGCTGGCACCAGCTGCCTTAGCCTGCCCCAGAAAGGTTCTTAAGAGCACACTAGAACCCTACTATGAATCTCACCTTCGCCCTTGCACCTGGTGCAATTGTGTTGAGGGAATACCAGCTTCTCCTTTTCCACCTTCCAAAGCACATGTGAGTTCTTCAGATTGGAAAAGAGTATCTCCCTTAGACCTACAAAATGAAAGGGGTCCTGAGAAGCCTAACTTCTGGCTCTGCTTCTGTAATGTGAAATAGGATGACGGTGGTGATAGTTGAGAACAGACAATCCAGGACACTTATCAAAAGAAAATAATCACTAAGGATAGAGTTCCAGGCTTTGGTTTAAACATCACGAGGATCATATTTGGAGATAGAATTTCTCCAAGAATGTCTAAATCACAACATGTAGACAAATGATTACCTATTTTTGGCGCTTATGAGGAAAAAACTCTCCATATAAGTTTCTGCAGATTCCATTTCTAAGATGGCTCTCCAATGAGTCAATACCTTTCCTGTCATTTCTCAAGAAAATCATTTTACCCTCTTCCAGTTCTCTACACCCAAGCCACTCTCCTCTCTACAGCCAGAGAGATCTAATAATGACACTTCCCTTCTGAGAAATCATCCCCCTGTACTTATGCCCTACCCTGAGTTTCATCCATACTAAACTCACTTTGATTTTTTTTCATTGTGCCTTATTTCCCCTTCTCAAACACTTTTTCCTCTGCCTAGCACACCCTCTCCTCTTTCTTCCTCCATATCCAACTCTCTCCTGGCCTTCCTTTGCAAAATGTTCATCCAAATCTTAACCGGAACATCATTTCCTTGAGTAGACTTCACTGGTCTTACCCATTATATTTCATTATAGCTTTTGGTCCCTTTAGCTTAAGGTTTATTCTAAGCTGCCCCATAGTTCCAGCCTTTTGCTTGGCTCGCCCTAGGTCGACCCTAAATCTGTGGGAGGAGAAAACAAGCTAGATCAGAATGAAAGAGAACCTGAGCCCCGCCCTAGGAACCGAGGCCACCCAAGCTACACCTTCACTCCCAGGTGGGATAAGAATCAGCATGGTAACTTGCAATCAACAAGCCATCAAAAATACTTGTTGAGTGAAGAAATATACAGAAAAATGGACAGAAAATTGAATGAGGGTAAAATTATTCCTTCTTGAATTACTGTTGGAGTTTAGACTGTTGGGCTGTCAGTAGCCATCAAGACTGGACAGGTCTTGCTCATATGGCAGGTGATTAACACCATAGGTATTGTGTGTGTGTGTGTACATCTGTGTGATATGTCAGGTGCTTCATGTACCATCCATCTATATCTCCTTTCATGGGACCTTCTCTGCATCCATGTGGACATGCCTATCACCTTAAGCTTTTTGAGGTCAGTGCTTTGTCTTCAGTGTTCTGCAAAAAATATGGACATGCAGTAAGTACTCAAAGAATCAAAGACTGTCGCTAGAAAAAAATACATTTTTTTTACATATTTTCTCCTAAATATGTAATTTCATGGACAAGAGTATAATCCTTAGGCAGTTTTACCATGTTCCAAAGAATAGAATTATTGGCAAAATATTTTGGGGTTTATGTATTTAAAAAGTGGGTTGATTTTTATGGATGTTCTTCACTATTCTGATGCAATGGGAAGGTCTGTATCACATCACAGTTTGTTCTTAAAAAATTAAAACCTATAATGTATATGGACCACATCTTCCTTATCCATTCGTCCGTTGAAGGGCATCTTGGTTCTTTCCACAGTTTGGCGACCATGGCCATTGCTGCTATAAACATTGGGGTACAGATGGCCCTTCTTTTCACTACATCTGTATCTTTGGGGTAAATACCCAGTAGTGCAATTGCAGGATCATAGGGAACCTCGATTTTTAATTTCTTGAGGAATCTCCACACTGTTCTCCAAAGTGGCTGCACCAACTTGCATTCCCACCAGCAGTGTAAGAGGCTTCCCCTTTCTCCACATCCTCTCCAACACACATAGTTTCCTGTCTTGCTAATTTTGGCCATTCTAACTGGTGTGAGGTGGTATCTCAATGTGGTTTTAATTTGAATCTCCCTGATGGCTAGTGATGATTAACATTTTTTCGTGTGTCTGATAGCCATTTGTATGTCTTCATTGGAGAAGTGTCTGTTCATGTCTTCTGCCCATTTTTTGACATGATTATCTGTTTTGTGTGTGTTGAGTTTGAGAAGTTCTTTATAGATCCTGGATATCAACTTTTTGTCTGTACTGTCATTTGCAAATATCTTCTCCCATTCCATGGGTTGCCTCTTTGTTTTGTTGACTGTCTCCTTTGCTGTGCAGAAGCTTTTGATCTTGATGAAATCCCAAAAGTTCATTTTCACTTTTGTTTCCTTTGCCTTTGGAGATATATCTTGAAAGAAGTTGCTGTGGCTGATATTGAAGAGTTACTGCCTCTGTTCTCCTCTAGGATTCTGATGGATTCCTGTCTCACGTTGAGGTCTTTTATCCATTTCGAGTTTATCTTTGTGTACGGTGTAAGAGAATGGTCGAGTTTCATTCTTCTACATATAGCTGTCCAATTTTCCCAGCACCATTTATTGAAGAGACTGTCTTTTTTTCCATTGTATATTTTTTTCCTGCTTTGTCGAAGATTATTTGACCATAGAGTTGAGGGTCCATATCTGGGCTCTCTACTCTGTTCCACTGGTCTATGTGTCTGTTTTTATGCCAGTACCATGCTGTCTTGGTGATCACTGCTTTGTAGTAAAGCTTGAAATCAGGTAACGTGATGCCGCCAGTTTTATTTTTGTTTTTCAACATTTCCTTAACAATTCGGGGTCTCTTCTGATTCCATACAAATTTTAGGATTATTTGCTCTAGCTCTTTGAAAAATACCGGTGGAATTTTGGTCGGAATAGCATTAAAGTATAGATTGCTCTAGGCAGTATAGACATTTTACACTATGGAGTATTATGCCTCCATCAGAAAGGATGAATACCCAATTTTTGTAGCAACATGGACAGGACTGGAAGAGATTATGCTTAGTGAAATAAGTCAAGCAGAGAGAGTCAATTATCATATGGTTTCACTTATTTGTGGAGCATAACAAATAACATGGAGGACATGGGGAGATGGAGAGAAGGAAGTTGAGGGAAATTGGAAGGGGAGGTGAACCATGAGAGACTATAGACTCTGAAAAACAACATGAGGAGTTTTGAAGGGGTGGGGGGTGGGAGGTTAGGGGAGCCTGGTGGTGGGTATTAGGGAGGGCACGTATTGCATGGAGCACTGGGTGTGGTGCAAAAACAATGAATACTGTTATGCTGAAAAGAAATTTAAAAAATCAAAATTTAAAAAATAAATAAATAAATAAAAATATTACCTCTCTTTCTGTAATCAAAGAAATTTTAAATTACTGTCATGTATAACAGCATATAGGAAATTTCTAATTTCATAAATTGAATAAAAATTATGCACATTATTTATATCATATCTATTTGTAAAGAATTAAAATTTCACTGTATTTTAAAGGACTATTTTCATTTTTTAAATAAAAAATTAAATTAAAAAAAATTAAAACCTAAACTGCTTTCCACGTGTAGATATTGTATTTCCATAGTTCCCTTGGTTTCAGATAACAGCCAAATGACAGGTGGACAGCCAGCCCCAGGGCTAATGCAAGGTGGACAGCCAGCCCCAGGGCTAATGCAAGGTGGACAGCCAGCCCCAGGGCTAATGCAAGGTGGACAGCCAGCCCCAGGCTAATGAATCCTTTCCTCTGCTATGACAGAGAACACCTCCCCAGTGATGAGAAAGTTGGCCTCTTCCATGGTCTGTGTTTTGCCCCTTTGGACCATCCTAGGTAAATGCTAATGAATTCTGGTTCTTTGGGATTCTGTGTCTTCTGCCTAAAGTATTCTTGCTCTCTTTTAGCTTTTCCAGATTGGGTGCAGTAAAATGGATCAAGCATTCCCTTACGAAATTATAATTCCGTTCAGCCCCGCCTCCCTCAGATGAAACCCAGTACACTCAAAGGGAGTTTTGGGTGCCCTACAAGTTACTGTCACATTTCTTTTCTCACAATCTTTAAGTTTATTGCCACAGGTGGCTAATTTCATCCATGATGTGTGTCCTGGATGTTAAAAGGCCGACCCATGAGCCTCATCCACTCATTCTTGGTGGGATGGGGGCACTGCCCATAACCCTGCAAGGGAAACGGGGGGGGCCCTCACGTAGGTGTCCCTGACTGCACTAGAGGCTGGTAAAAGGAGAATTCCCTCTTGACTGTAAAACAGCAAAATGAAGCCTGCTTAGGAAATCTAGACTCTATAGTAGCAAAACCAACACAAAGGTATTCTGATCTTGACACTTTTTCAAATCAGCAGTACAGCTCAGGGCAGCCAAATGGACTCTTCGGAGCATTAGGCATTGACATCTCCCAGGAATAAAGAACCACAACAGATGCAGGTTATTCGGCCTCTTAGTGGAAATGGACTCTAAGCAAATTGTTTATTAGAGCCCTCTATTTGTCTCCATTTATATGCCTTTTCTGAAACTCCTGGTGTCTGTGAATGAATCGGTCAGGCCTGGTCAATGATCCCCCAAAATACAATTGTAGACACTGTCAGAAGAGACCACATTTGGGCAGAGCTAAACACAATTCTTTTCAAAGTTAATCCCAGTTCAAGAAGCAAGGGTTCACAATTGCGGGACCTGGTCACAAGACCAGGACCACGCTTTCCAGTCATGCCTTCAAGGTCTTACAGGACTCAGCACGGACTTGGCATGTGAGCTACCAACACATTTCCGCAAAGGTGAGGGAGGGAGCGGCAGCATCCTCAGGAGGGGTCTGAAGAAAGGACATAGCTGAAATGGAGGAAATGACAACTTTGTGTTTTGTGACAATACTGTCTCTTTTACAGTAAATGTAGAAATAAACTTTGTAATTGGGAAATTGAACTCTGAAATGATTCTTCTATTAATTATTCTTACAGCTTAAATGAGTGTGAGTTTTTAAGTAATCAATGGGCACTTAACAAGCACAAAGTCATTATTTTTAATAGGACCATTAGTGTATTTTTTTTTCGCAAAATGGTGGTTATTGAATCTATACTGCCTAAGAATAAAAATGCCAGATTTCATTATGACTATTCTCTAGTTAAGTTTAATGGGTACATTGTGTTCCATGGGGCATGCAACAATGCTATTTTATAAACCAGGCCATATACCCTTAGCCATTCTCTCCGTCCCTCTCTCTCCCCGTATATATATATGGCTAACACATGCTTCAAAGATTTCTGATTCAATAATCATTAAACTTATCTCAATTTATTCATACTATTTGGGCTGACAAACTGTCTGTAACTTTTTTTACATTTAATGTTGAAAATATCAGCCTCGTAATATATTAACTCTGATTTTATCCTTTTAATCTATATCCCAGTCATCTCAATTGATTTTTTTAAAGATGTATCACAAAAAAGTCACTTCTTTTTTGCAAGCAACTCATTACTACATGCTGGAGGTATGGAGATGGTTTACTTCTGAAAATAGCACAAATAAAGACAAACTACAGACACAGGAAATGTGATACTAACAAATTCTAAATATGTAAAGTTCACTACATGTGAAAACTGATCGTCTGATACAAAGCCAAAGTTACAAGAGACTCATAAAGCATCTGGATGACAGAAAGAAGCAGCTAGAGCTAAGAATCCCTGGGTCTATTTTACAAATTTTCACATTTGTTCATGAAGAGGTAATACGTATCTTTATCCCCTCCGATAAAAGGAAAAAATTGAGAACAAAAAGATTAATTAACTTGCAACCACTTTACAGGGTCATGAAGATCCAGTGAGGAAGGTAGAGAAGCATCTACTCTGGAATCTGGTCATACTGAGGTATGTCTATAGGACTGGATGTCTATAAGAACATAAACATTGTGTGCATTAACCCCCGACCTCTCACCAACACACCAAATGGGAAAGACCTTCCCTAAAGGAGACAGTAAAGCATACAAGCTTGAGCCAATCGTGATGCCCATCTATCCCTAGGGGGGCATGATTTGGGGCTCAACAATGCCTGTCACCTAATTTGTCCTTTGGCCTGGGGCCTTCTGAAATGACATCCGCGTTCCACAAAAAGAGGGCTGAAAGTCTATTTCCTCCATCAAAACCTCACTGCGTTATACAGCACCATAAGACAGTACTATTTTGTCAACCTGTTGTGTAATTTGTTTTAAAACACAAAGACAGGAAGAATTTTCTCCTACTTGAATGGACACCTATCAAGGGCACCAGCCTCTCATTAATGTCAGACATATGACCGGGCTTCCCGGCAGTGCTTTGGGCATTCCGGAATTCAACGTGTCACGGCTACGGTACATCTATGATGGGGATCGGCCGACGACACCACAGCTGCAAAGTGTCCTCATCAGATATCATGGTGATAAAGGAAGGAGAACACAGCAAAGAGTCAAAGCAGCTGGGACTACTGGTGTCGTCTCCACAGGACCTGGGAGTCTCCATGAGGCATTTGCACCATGCTCTCTCTTCCCCCAGAGCTAACGTTGGGATGATATTTAGCAACAGTCTTCTGGTGGGAAAGAGCTTCTACCACATTACACGTTTGGATCTATTGTGAAATATGTCACGATTTCAGAAATATTTAGATGAGCATCTTCATGTTGAAAATACCCTAGTAGGGGTGCCTGGGTGGCTCAGTGGGTTAAAGCCTCTGCCTTTGGCTCAGGTCATGATCTCAGGGTCCTGGGATCGAGCCCCACATCGGACTCTCTGCTCAGCGGGGAGCCTGCTTCCTCCTCTCTCTCTCTGCGTGCCTCTCTGCCTACTTGTGATCCCGCTCTCTGTCAAATAAACAAATAAAATATTTTAAAAAGAGAAGAAGAAGAAGAAAGAGAAGAAAATATCCCAGTAAGCGCTCAAAATTACTTTTTTTTTAATTTCATTTCTTTTCAGCGTAACAAAATTCATACTTTTTGCACCACACCCAATGCTCCATGCAATGCATGCCATCCATAATACCCACCACCTGGCTCCCCCAACCTCTCACCCCCCGCCCCTTCAGAACCCTCAGATTGTTTTTCAGAGTCCATAGTCTCTCATGGTTCACCTCCCCTTCCAATTTCCCTCAACTCCCTTCTCCTCTCCACCTCCCCATGTGTAGAGTGCTCAGCACAGGGCCCAGGACATTAAAAATCATTTTCTTGCACTCTTGAACATAGAGAAAACAGTTCAGGAACCCTTATCTCCTGTTGAATTCAAGGCCCCAGCTAGGTCAGCCGGGAGAGCAGGAAGGCACGGAGAGCGTCCTGGAATCTGAGAGCAGAACAATCTTCTGGAAACGCTAAGCTTTATGTTGAATATGAGGGAGATGCTGCCCATGATTGGGAAAGAGACCAGAGCTTGGCAGACATTCCTGCACCTGCACTCAGAGGCACAAGTGTGCTGAGGGCAGGGCAGGAGAACTGAGGCAAACCCCTTGATTAACTCAGATCCCTGCAAAACGAAAGACTCTTCCCAGCTTCAAATCATTTGCTGCCTGTGGTGAGAAAAATCGAACCAGTACAACCACAAAGCTCAGAGTCAAGTCAACCACAGACTGGACGGACTCTACTCGCACCTGACTGGCCCATGGTCTGACCAAGGGGCATGGCCTTTTCTACAGTTAAACATTATTTACTCTAGTTTCAGTCTTTCTTTTACATGTAATTTCTGGCATTTAATCACACATCAGTAGACATGTGAAGAAGCAAGAGGACGTGGCTGGTTGCCAAGAAAAGAAATGGTCAATAAGACTAGACTCAGAAATAGCCCAGATGTTGGAATTATCAACACAGACTTTACTAGATCTGTGATAAATATGTTCAAGGATCTGGTGGGAAAAGTTAGATGAACAGAGGAGGAATTTCAGCAGAGGGATGGAAACTTTTTGAAAATAGTCAAATAAAATCCTAGAAGTAAACAAAATCTTAGGGGAGATAAAGAATTCTTTCAATGTCTTATCAGCAGGATGGACTGAGCAGAGGAGAATCAAAATAGGTCCAAGCAATAACTAAAGTAAGGCAAGCGTAGAAGAGAACACCTGTTTCTGCCATATACTGACCTGTGTTCCCACTCATGTTACCTGAAATGGTGGCCAGAGTAATGTGGCTTAGAGTTCCTTTACCATAACTCCCAAGCCATGAGAGGAAAATGTTAGGAGAAGACAGAGGAAATAAGGGATCGATAAATCTTCAAGGAAAAAGTAGGATTTGGGTTGAGTGCTCGAAATAGTGATAAGACGATAGGCTTTTCAAGTAATTAGCATAGGATGGGCAAATAAAGGCAAGACAGGTAAGTATAGGGTAAATTCACAAAATGACAGAAAGGATTTTGAAAGTCATGTTGGGGAAAACAGTGAGTCTTTGTACAGAAAGGGATGGGATTGTACCATAAACTTCTGACATTTTTTTTCCTAATCTATGCACAATAGTTAATACTGCCCTATGTGGAAAATAGGCACTAAATGAATATTTATTACAGAAGAAATATGTGAGTGGGTGAATGAACAAAGGGAAGAATGAAAATAGTTGCCAGCACATTTTGAGAAGCTGCCAACAGTGGCATCCCACCTGTACACTATCATCAAAAACTTGGGGGTACCTTCAATCACGAGTCCTGGCTGCAGGAAGAGAAGTATGCAGGGAGACATGAGAAATGGGACTGTGAATGTTGAAGCCAGAGCCCTTGTACAACACAAAGAGAGAGTGCACCAGGAGGAAAATGCTGTCCCCCTCCCTTTCTGAAACTGTCACCCTGTCTCTTGTTAAACACGGGTGACCCTGTCCTGGCATTTCCTCCAACAAGCACTGCTCCAGATTCCTGAGTCCCTATGTGTACCAGGCTGGATCAAGACACCACAGGATACACTTGGGAATGAAGGAGGCTCTGATTCTGCCCTCAGAACACTCACAGGCTTGGGGAGGTCTTAAAAGCTGTGTGATGTAGACTGGAGTCGGCATGGCTTCTGACATCCAGTGATTTGGCTTCCTAGACTCAAGTGCTCCATTAGCTGGCCTTTGTCTTTGCAACCTTAACCTATGTCTCCTCTTTCGTCATTAACAAGCTACTGAGCAATGCCACCAAATATAATCTGAGTCACAAATATGAGTCATATGTAATTTAAAATATTCTGGTGGTCGTATTTTTTTTTAATTTTATTTATTTGAGAGAGAGAGCATCCAAATGAGCACGAGTGGAAGGGAGTGGCAGAGGAAGAGGGAGAAGCAGATTTCCCGTTGTGCAGGGGTCCCCTCCACCTGACATGGGGCTCCATCCCAGGACCTTGAGATCATGACTTGAGCCAAAGGCAGATGCCTCACCAACTGAGCCATGCAGGTGCTCCATATTTTAAAGAGTAATATGAAGCAGGTTAAATTAAATTTAACCCAACATCCAAAATTCTGTCATTTCTACATGAAATCAATATAAAATCTGTTCAGGAGGTATTGTACAGTGTTTGTGTTTGTGCTTGTTAGCCTTTGAAATGCAGCGTGTAGCTTCCATTGACAGCTCATCTCAATCCTTAGCAGCAACATGTTTCAACATGTTCAGCCTCTCTGGGACTGCAGCCTTGAGCCTGCCCCGTCTCGTGAGAGGAGACATGTGCTTGAGGAAAGAGGGGCCACAAAGGGGGGAGCTTTGAAAAGCAGGTACAAGAAGAGAGAAAAAACAAGCCTTAAAAATATGAAAAACAATACCAACAAAGGCAAATCAAAACTATGCAAATCAATAGGAAAGAGAAGATGTTGGGAAGATCGTACTCTCCCGTCCACGAGCCTGCTCAGGACCAGATAGCAGGGAGGAGCACAGGAGTTCCAGCTGGAGGAGCTGGGCCATATTCCGTTTTCCCCACCTGCCCCCTGAATGGCCCCTAGCAAGTGATTTCCCCCAGCATGCTTCAGTGTTCTCACTTGAACCTGAGACTAGTAATGTGCTTTGGGCTCACGTTCTCAGCCTAATATTGGAGGGAAAAAAATCACAGGAACCGGGGACAGTACAAATGTTTCTAGTTCTCCACTCCCCCTCAAACATGGAACCTATATCCTTTCCAACCTGGTTTCTTCCATCTCCCCCCGGCTAGTTGTTAAGAGTACCCAAAGGATGTCCTTATTTTATAAAGCAGCCTGCCCCACCAAGCTGGGACTTCCCTGCCCGGTGACTCCTGTGTCCTTTGGGACATAAACCTGCTCTGGCTGAATTTCATGGCTTATTAGAATAGGTGCACTTCTCCCTGATGACAAGGTAGGAGTAAGTCAGGTAAAGTGTAGTCAATTAGCTCGCAAAGCAGTATGAACCAAACTAATGGAATGTTTTAAGTTCAGTATGAAACAAACACAAGACTAACAATACAGCAGGAGTCACCCCAGAAACAAGTTTGGGTTTTTCCCATGAAGGTCTAAAATGACTGAAAATAGGTGAAATCTTGCTGGGGTGAAGCCAGAGATCAGAGAGCCAAAATAAGTATGTATTCCCAAAACTTGCCTGAAAAGGCAATTGAGCATTTGAACATCTATATGCTTTTGGCATTTTTACCTCAAGCTGTGGCCTCCTCAAGAAGTTACTGGGATTCATTATTATCTGAATACTAAAAGCCTAAGAATAAATGGTTAAGAACGCATAATAAACTCAGTAAGTCAAGTCAGGATCCAGCCTTGATTAAAAAGTGTCAGGGAGATCCCTCAATGCTGAAGAACTTAATCAAGGGGCCACACATGTCTGAAAATGCATACAAGGAGTCAGTCCTTTGAACACAGATGTTTCACTCTGCTAAACTATAAATATTCTGAGCAATGCAACATCAAAAGGTTGCCAGATACTTATGCCTCCAGCAGAATAAATATTCAGTCTTTTTTTACATAGCTTGTATTTCCTCAAATGCGGAGGCTGAGAAAAAGGCAACATACAGGTAACTGATTTGGGAAGCAATGCTCTGGAGAGGAAGTAAGTTAAGGGGGAGTGAAACAGAAGGAGGAAAAGCCAACACAGCACCTTAAATTGACCACAGGGATGGACCTCTGATATTCAATTCCCTGAGAGTTTCTGAAAGGTATTATCAAATACAGCCTCAAAGCTGTACACTGTGGATTTGGAATGATGGCAATATTATCCATTGGCTCTTTCTCCTTGCCAAGAGTATATCCATGGACATCAATGTCAAGTACATTTCAACAACTGTTCCAGATTGCAGCATCAGCTCAAGCTGGAGAAAGGAAGCAAGAGGTATGCAGAGTTGGTCCAAGTAGAAGTGTTGTCAGGTGTCACCCTTGCAAAGTGAACCAAAGCCTCCCTTGAACATGCTCTATATCATTGGCTGGAATAAGAAATGAGGTTGAGTGGATTTGAGTGAGACACAAAAGGTGTCCAATACAGTCCACCCCTTCTATCACTTAGATCTCTGTCAGGTCCAACCTTTTAGTCCTATTTAAGGTAGTGAAGAACCTATACTAAATACCAGAGAGTTAGTGGAACAAATAGTAGCTCTTAAAGTACTAACTGGTATTCATCTTCTCCCTCCTGCACAATCAATCCTAGATTTTCTTCACCACTGGCCAACACTTCAGTTGATCTAAACTGCTTTCCTAATAGGTTAACCCAGAACTTCATCCTTAAAGGATTTCTATTACTTATCTGCCTTGCCCCTTGCCAGGCAATGACTGTGATTGCTCCTTGTTCACCATGATTACAGGGCATGGAAGCACCAAGAGATGCCACTGTGATTCCTTCAGATTCTGGATATGCTCCCCTGGGACCTCAATGCCTCCTGATCATTGGGATCCACAGTCCCATCAGTATCATTGGTCTTCTCTTTGCCTATTGCTACTCTGGCATGAGTCGTCCAAAATGAGCAGATTGTGATCATAGTTTTCCATTTAGTAGAACTACTATGTCTCCTGGTGGGACCTCCACCCAACTATCATCATCCCAGACCCAGAAACCAAGACTTCTAATCTGGCACTATCAAAACTACTAGGACAGGAGGCATAACAGTGAGTCACAGGAGGTGAGTCACAGGGGGTGATAGTGAGAGAACCAGTTCTACTCTCAGTTTGTGGTTCACAGACTCAGCTACTGAATCTACTGGGAGACTATATTAGTTTCCTAAGGCTGGTGTAACAAATCACCCTCATGCAGATGACCTAAAGAAACAGAAATTTATTCTCTAACAGTTCTGGAGGTTAGAAGTCTGGATTCTCTGAAGACTCTGGGGAATATTCATTCCTTGCCTTTTCCTAGATTCTGGGGTCAGCAGCCTTCTTAATGCTCCTTGGCTTACAGCTGTGTCACTCCAGTCTTCACCACCTTTATCACTTGGTCTTTTTTTTTCCCATGTCTCTCTGTGAGTCTATGTTCAAATTTCCTTCTTATAAACACACCAGTCACTGGATCAAGGGGTCACCTTAATTCACTATGCTCCTCTTAAGTTGACTACATCTGCAAAGACCCTATTTCCAAATGGGGCCACACTCACAGGTTCCAGGTATATAGGAATTGGGGAGGGGGTGTACTATTCCACACATCACAGGGGCATGTATATCAACACAATACAGCATGCCAGAGGATAGTACCCTTACCCCTCGTGGCTGTTGACAAGCTGGTGCTTTATCTGAGCCTTCAGCAAGCCTTTCCAATATCCCAATATCCATTATCTCTTCTATGCATACATAAGAAAAACGTTAAATCACTTTCTCCAGCATGCACAGCTAGAATGGATCTCAGAGTCAGGAGTCATGCCCAGTCTTCCACCCCTAAGTTAAGTACCCTTTCATTTTCAAAGTATTCCCTCTAATTATGGCTTTCCCAAATGTTTTGTAAGCTTAAAAGCATATGTGCCATTCTTCCTCACCACCTCACCTTTCCTGACCTAGCTTGGAAAAGCTACTGAGCGCTCTGTCTCACCATCTTTGGAGTCAGGGAAACCCAGTCTTGAGTCCTAATTCTGCCAGCTCTTGGTGGTGGAGCTTATAGCTCTTCCAGCTCTAAATAACTAATGCATAAGATTAGTCTCTCTCCCGTGGTGCATGAGTGAAAGATACAAGACAGCTTGTAAAGTGTTGAGCACGTCCTTAGCACACAGGGAGTTCTCCCTACAGTACACTTGTTACTGTGCCAAGTGTCATAGGAAAAACCACACAGTCACTGTGGGGGACTTCTAGAGCAGCCATTTTGTCCATTCCTCTTTTTCCTTCCTTCTGCTGGGAATGTTGGCCCGATGGCTGGAATAGCAGCAGCTGTCTTGATCAACAAGGTAACAAGGAAGTCAGGTATTAAGGGTGGCAGAGCAAAGGGAATCGACATGTCTGGGTCTGTGATGACAGTGGAACTGCCATGCCATCCCAAAACTACCAGCCCCAGATTTCTTTTACAACAGCAAATAATCAATCTCTATTCTGTTTAAGCGACTTATTTGGCTTTAACATTTTATGAAGCAAAACCTAACGGTAACTAGAATAGCATGCAAAACTGGTATCACATTCTCTAAAACGTGTAACCTCACTGAAGGGCCAGGAAATACGCACACTTTCAAAGAGGGGAGAGGGAATGGTTAATTCTAAGCTCTGTGGGTCAGATTATATAAACAAGAGGATGTCAGTGGAGGCAAAAATCTATTCAGGCTGCAACAGTGAAAGGTTTCCAGCAGATTACATCTGAACTAGGCCTAAAAGACGCAGAGGATTTGGATGGGTGTACAAGGAAAGGTAGAACTCATGACGTGTCAATTACTTAAAGAGTAAAGAAAAGACTCCGAGGAAAGAAACAATCAATTAACAAAACCAATTCAGGAGTATAGACAGACACTATTCCTAGGAGTATAGACAGACACTATTCCTATAGGGAGAGAAAGAGTATGGGTTTTCACGTGTCACCAAAGAACCAACTCTCCCATTAATGTAATGCAAAGAATAACAAAGAATGAGAGTAAATTTATGGGTTTTTTTTAAGAAATGTTTAGTCTGGTCCCAGCAGTAGAAATGGTTAATCTTTCATGTTCTTAAATCCCTGATAATTATTAATAACTTGTCATGATGGGAGAGAAACGCTATGGGAAAAAAATGTGATGAAATCGCAAAAATATGGGCAAAATAAGCATAAGAGAATAGAATGTAAACAGAAGAGTTCTTACGGACATATGAAAAACATATTTATATGAAGGGAATTAGCTGCAGTCATAAGGGGTTTTCCTTCCCTTTCTTGTTCTTTTTTTTTTTTTTAACCCTTCCAGTATTTTAGCGTCTCCTACAGAAAAAAACCAAAGAGAACAAATCTGGAAAAATGATTCTTAGGCAGACTGACTCATATAGATGACTTGATTTTAGTTAACTTGCTTCGTAGAATGTCAAACTCACAGAAATTATATGTGCATCGATTAACAGCTTTTTCGTTATAAGTAATAAAATCCAATTCAAGTTAGCTTAAGCAAGAAAGACGAATTGACTAAATGAATCTGGCTCATTCATGCAATTTAAAGGAAGGATTAGAGCAGGGACTCATGGAAGGTACTGGGACAAAGAAGCTAAAAGCAATCAGGGTTTTCTCTCTTTGTCTGCCTTGTCTTGGCTTCTTTCTGCACATCTGCTTCTTCTCTTCCTCTTCGTAGACGGACTTTCTCTGCTTCTCATTCCCAGGCCAGGAAGGTTCCCCACCTGCTCCTCCTCCAGCACAGTTAATATCCCTCCCTTCCCAGAGACGCTTCCAAACTGAAAGAGATTCTGGTATTCCCTGTTCCAAATTCCCAGAAGAGAAAAGTGGGAGTGGTCAAACTGGCCCCAGGTCTGAAAAGGCCTACAAGGCCCTGGAATAATACAGCCCCTCCTCTTTCCCCAGCTTTGTCCTATGTCCCCCTCAACTTCACTCACTAAACTCCTGACACACCGGTCTGTTGAGGTTCTTTTCCTTCTCAGGGACTCCCTCTCCCCTTTGACAAAAGCATTCCTCCTCCAGATCTGAGAACAGGCCTCATTTCCCTCAGGCACAACTCCCATAAGCCTGCCTTACACTTTCTACCTCAAATGGAAATCCCATGGGTGAGCCCAGTGATGGGTAATAAGGAGGGCACGGATTGCATGGAGCACTGGGTGTTACACGCAAACAATGAATCATGGAGCACTACAACAAAAACGAATGAAGTATTGTATGGTGACTAGCATAATAAAAAAAATTATAAAAATAAATGAAATGGGAATTCCTGGCCCACCCACCCCTTTTAGTCTCTATCACAGGACCTTGTTTCATTTCCATTTTAATACTCATCTCAATCGAATTTGAGAGGCAACATGGGAGGTTTGGGAGGTAGGGAAGGAAGAAATGAAACAAGATGGGATCAAGAGGGAGACAAACCATAAGAGACTCTTAATCTCACAAAACAAACTAAGGATTGCCGGGGGGAAGGGGATAGGGAGAGGGTGGTTAGGTAGTGGACATCGGGGAGGGTATGTGCTATGGTGAGTGCTGTGAAGTGTGTAAGCCTGGTGATTCACAGACCTGTATCCCTGGGACTAATAATAAATAATACATTATATGTTAATTAAAAATTAAAAATTAAATATATATATAGGAAAATAAAAAATAGTAAAGAAATATGTATATTGTATATTAAAATTTAAAACATTAGAAAATTGAGAAGTAAAGTTTTTTTATTTTGTTTTGTTTTGTTGTAAAACAATTTATCAAGGGCAAAAAAAAAAAAAAATCAGAGGTCTCCAGAGTAAGGAACTATAAAGGCAGCATAAGGTGACCTATGATTATGTCAAGGGAATATAATAAAAATTTAATTTACATTAAAAAAATACTCATCTCAATCTAATTATTTTCTTTCCTCTTTTTTGGTTTTTGGTTTATGTATTTGTGTAATGTCCATCTGCCCAAATTCTGCATCAAGAACATACCACGAATCCCAGTGTTTGCCTGTCCTACATCCATTTTCCCTGGCCAGCTTACTAATAATTCTCTTCTTTTTTTTTTTTTTTTTAGGTACCTAGCCCTTCCCCAAACTGTCATGTGCATCAGCAACAGCAGCCTCCCAACCCCCTAGGTCCAGAAGGGCATCCAATTGGTCCAAGAACAATCTCATTCACCAGGCCCACTTTTGGCTCTGGAATAGGATGGGACTCTTCTCAAAGAGACAGAAGTGAAAAGTCCACTGAGGGGATTCTGAGGGAAGCGTCCTCACTCCAAAAAGAGTGCTAAAACTAAAAATGAGTTATCTTCTACCTCTGGGTATAATTCTGTCCCATTGTCATGCCTGGAACGTCAGCAACCACCTTCCTTCCAGCCGAGAATGCAGCCAACCTGAGTGAGGACAGCAGGACAGAGAGATGAAAAATGTCTGAGACTCTATGGCACCCCTAGGCCACAAAATGAAATCAGCCCCAGAATTAGCCTGACCACAGGTTTCCGGTTATGTGAAATTACAGATATCCTTAGGTCCAAGCTACTTCGGGACAAGATTTCAGGTATTTAGCTAGCTAAATCATCCCCTCTGGAGGTAGAGACCAAGACTCTGCTGTTATATCTGCTGTTGTCCATGTGTTTCCAGGGACTAGTACAGTGCCTGGTTCAGAATAGAGGCTTAGGAATTACTGCCAACATGAATGAATTTGTTCTATTGTCTGAAGCCAGAGAGATAAAAATCGCGTATTACAAATATGACTGCCGGAAGTACCAAATAAATCAATGGAGAAAATAAATCTTTTTTAATGAATGGTATTGAAAAAATAAACCTTGCCAGGGAAAAATATAAATTTCAACTCCTACCTCAAGCATAAACACATAAACAAACATTGGTTGGAGATGGAACACAAATGTAAGTGTAAAAGCTAGAATGATGAAGTTCTAGACAAAAAAATCTGTAAGAATATGTTCAGAACCATAGGTGAGCAAAGGTTTCTTGGACAGGACCTAAGAACAATACCATAAGAGGAAACATTGATAAATCAAATTTCATTGAAATTAAAATTTCTGTACACCATAAAGAAAATGAATACGCAAGCCACAAACTGGGAGAAAATATTTGCAATACATACACCTGACAAAGAATTTTTTTTTCAAAAAAAAATTATGTTCATTTTTTTTCATAAAATGGATTACTACTGACGAAATACAAAACAATTAATAAACAGAAACGACATGGATGGGTCTCTAAAACAAGCCATATATGGGACAAAAAGCTGGAAATAAAAGCATGTCTTCTAAATCATTCCATTTGTAGGAAGGACAAGAACAGATAAAAACAAACCCATTTTGACAGAAATCGGGAAGTAGTTGCCCCACTGGGGGTGTGAGAGAGATGGACTGGGAAGAGACATGAGGGAACTTTCTTGGGTGATGGCAATATTTTATGCTTTATTTTGGATATACGCAATTCTCAAATCTCATTGATTGGAGCACTTAGTAATTGTGCATTTATTATATGTATATTATTGCAAATGAATGTGTGTGTTGTGTGTGTGTGTGTGTGTGTGTGTGTAGAATATGACTGCCACCGAAAGTCAGCTCTTGTCGGTAAGGGGGGGCTATATAAAATTCATTCCTTGCGGAAAGTTACATCAAAGAGAATTTATGATAAGAGTGCATATTTGCATTGCTTTACCTAAAGCCTATCGTGACTAGTATTCTCAAAGCAGACTACCTTATATAAGGGATCAGAGAGTACTTCCTCATGACACTGAATGACATAGGATGACATCTGAAGGGAAACGGGGGCCCCTATGTTAAAGAAGAATAGCAACCTTGGGGGATTAAGAATAGATGTTTAGAAAGTTGTTAATTACAGACAATTTTCCAGATTATTTTTTGCAGAAAAACTAATGTGCCTTAAGGAAATAATCTGTGCTTGGGGCATCTGGGTGGCTCAGTTGCTTAAGTGTCTAACTCTCGGTTTCAGCTCAGGTCATGGTCTCAGGGTCGTGGGGTCCAGGCCCGGGTCAGACGTCATGGTCAGAGGGCAGTCTGAGACTCTCTCCTTCTCCCTCTGCCCCTCCCATACTCATGCGCAAGATCGCACACACACTCTCTCTCTCTCAAATAAATAAATAAATCTTTAAAAAAAAAGAAAAAGAAATTAATCTGTCTCACATGAAAATTACCTGATCCAATGAATATGGGAAATGCTGCATTTTATATCTCTTTCTTTGCCATTCACAATGTACGTGACTACATTAGAGACTCTGAAAAGCACTAATGTAGAAACTGTTACATTTACACAACCAAGACATCCCCAAAAGTATCCCAATACAATTTTCAACATGCCATAGATTTAACTGTTATTTAAACCTATTCATCTTAGTCTTTTTATCCTTCCTCTGATTCTTTTGGGGGGTGGGGGGAGAAGGTGGCAAGGAATTTTCAATAGACTTTATTTTACAGATGAACAAACAATGAAATCAAGGAATAAAATCTGTTGCCTGAGATATTATCTGTACATTGTGTTTCCCTGTTACTTCATCATAATAGAGAAGGAATGTGAGCAAGAAGTCACCGCTTAGAAAGACCATTAAAACACATGCATCCAACTGGCTACGAGATCTCAGAGATAAAACATAATTGTCTTTGCAGATATCTGCTTTGTAGATATCTACATATATCCTATATATACCCTACATATCTACGCTATAAGTGAAAATTTCTTTTATTTTCTTACATTTCTTATATTTTTCCTAGATTGCTAAAATTACCCCGTAACTAGTCTACTTACTCACACTCTTGTCTTTTATAACTAAGTGACTCATTACCATACTTAACGTAAGTTATTTTACTTTTCAATGTTTCATTTTCCCTGGCTCAAAGACGGGCATAGTTGTATATTTCTCTAAATCGACTGGGTTTTACTATCTTAGCATAGTTGTGAAACAGTTGAGCCATTGGGGGGAAATTATATTAGATGGCTTACTTACTTCGGGGCTTGATAATAATTTTTTCTGACATTAATGAATATTAGTTGGGTACCTACTACATACAGTAGAACCTACTGAATTGATGTGGATATTTCAGAAAATGGGCCCTCTATTTTATATTCTAAAAGGCTCCTTTACAGCAATTCCCAGAAGATTAGAAAGAGATTAAAAATTAAGCCTGTATCCATCCATTGATCCATTCATCTTTCCTTCCTTTTCTTTAAACATGTCACATTCGTGATATATTTCAAATATAGACTCAACAGTATTTGCTGATGGGTCAAGTACACAATAAGAGAAAAAGATGAAATCAGAATGTCTCCTGGTCTTTGGCCTAAGCAACCATGAAGAAAATGGTATCATTTACTAAGATGGGAAAACTTGAGTCGGGCACATAGGTTTAGGGCTGAAAATCAAAAACTGCTTTTTGTATATATTGAGTTCAAGTTGATTCTGGACACCTAAAAATAGGAGATAAGAGAGACTCATGATAGAAGTAGGATGGACAAACATGGAGCCAGGGGCTGGAGCCATAAACTTCACAGGCATTAGCATAGAGATGATATTAAAAGTCATGGGAACAGGGGACAGGAGAGAGGACAGAACACATTCCAGTACAAGCCCTGGATATACAACATTCGGAAGGTAGGCAAAGAATGAAGCAATGCAAACTGATCTGAAGTGGCCAGTAATGTCAGCAGTAAACCAAGAGAAGATGTATTTCAAAAGTCAAATGAAGAAAGCATTCTTTTTTAAAGGGAATGATCCATTGAGCCAAATGCTGCTGGCAAATAAAGTGAGGGTGAGGACAAGGCAAATCCCCAAACCTGACAGCAGTGACCCCAACCAGCTGAGATTCCCATCATGCAGGGCCTTGCAGACCATTATAAGGACTCGGATTCGATGCTGAATGGGGTAGGAACCATGGGACGATATGGAGGAAATGTGAGATGATCTGCCATCCACTCTAACAAAGTCACTTTGGCCATTCTGATGAGACAAGATGGTCGGGGACAGAAGAGGCAGGAAAGCCAGTGAGGAGATGATTACAATAAATTCATAGAAGAGGACATGGTGGCTTGGACAGGGAGGCAGCAGCCTAGACGTTGAGAGGTTAGACTGTGATCTATTTGTAGACAGAACCAATAGGATTTACAGATGGATTAGAAGTGGGAAATTAAAGAAAGGGAAGAATCTCAGGTGACTCCCAAAACTCTGGCCTCAGCATCTGGGAAGCGGACATTACCGTGTTAATGGCACTCCTAAGTGTTTGAGGAAACACGGGCAAACAAGCAGAGAGGAAGGAGTAACAGTGAGGCTGGAGAAAATCCAAGAGACCCAGAAGCAAAGCCGAGAAGAAAGTATTTCTAAGAAGAGGGAATGACCACTCGTACTAAATGTTGCTGCTGCATCAGGCAAGAGAAAGATCGCAAAGTAACTCCTAGATGGAGTAACCCCAAGATCACCGGTGACCGTGACATGAGTGCTGATAGGGCAGCGGTGGAGTGAAACGCCTGGCCGCAGGGAGTTCAAGAGAGAATGGCAGGAAGAAAAACTAAGATGGCAAGGACAAGACAAATATTTAAGTGCATTTGCAGGCAAGAAGAATGGGGTCCTACTTGAGGGAGAAGTGATGTGGAGGACAGATTTTGGTTTTGGACAGGAGGGGGAGAAAGCATGCTTATGTTGAGAAAAATCCAATAGAGGCAAAGATTAACTGATGCAAAAGAAGAGGGGAGGCTTGCAGAGAATCTGTTAAGGTGGGATGGAAGTTTTGTGCCCAAGTGACCAGAGATACAGTGAAAAGCGTTCACCCACACGAACCAAAAGGCAGGTGGTGGCTGTGAGCGCAGACATACCCAGAGGTATATACAGTATATGCCGAGATCCAGCGGTGGGGGCTCTCAATTCTCCCAGTGGATGGGAAGATGCTCACTAGCTAAGAATGAGACTGGGGAGAAGGGTAGGTAGGCAGCAGTCACAGAGTAGAAGAGTGACGGATTCTCCTGCCAGTCAGCCGGCCGGGAGCCCATTTGTGCTTCAAGGTCATGAGAGTCAAGTCAGGCATCGTGACTGTACCCTTTTCCAGCAGGCTCAGCTGTGAGGGTGCACAGAGTAGGTGGAGGGTTGAATCTAGCTGGGGGTATGTTTTTGCCCCAGTGAGTAATTGTTGCAATTAAACTGTTCAGATCCCAGCTGTGCCAAGGGGCACGACAGCTCTGGATAGGGAAAGGATGATGCAACAAAAGGAAAACAGCATTTACTGGAGCCCTTCTCCATGTTTCAGGAGCTTTAAATTTCATGCAATTCTCACAGCAACTCTGGGAAGGAGATATTTTCCTCCTACTACAAACAAAGAAACAGACCGAGAGAAATAAAACCATTTTTTCCCAAAGATATTCAGCTGGAAAGCAGAGGAACGTGGAGGAGAGCATAGATTTTTCTGAGACCCTCACAGGTTGGACGGGAGAGAAGATCTGGTACAGTCTTCTGGGGACGCTCATTGGCTCGAGGGCCAGGCTGTGGCTGAGTCAGCTGGCCAGACACCACAACACAGCTTCCTGCCATCAAAACCCCAGGTGGCAGACACAGTCACCAGTTTGGCCAGGAACCCATGGCGCCACCACTCACAGAACCACTCATTTGCTCCTATAAAACCGTCATCACCTAGCAGGATGCCAAGAAAATCAATCACGACTAAACTCCCAGTTCGGTTTGATTCACTGACCACGTGTAGACATGATCATAATGTTTGGTCATCATTCCTCATAATTATCATCCTTAGGTCTGCGGCCACGCGGGCCTGGGCAAACCATGGACATGTGTGAATCTTCCCTGAAGCAAATGTCAGTGTTAGGAACGGATTGTTTAGTCCGTGGGTGATCCCTGATTTTCCATGGAGGGTTTGCTCGTCTCTTAGAACTGGAAGAGATCTTGCAGACCACTGTGTCCAGCCTCCTCATTTTACAGACTTAAGCATCCTGATGTTGCAGAAGATGTATATAAAATGTGTGTTATCCTGTCTTGGATACTAACTCCGAAATGAGAACCCACAGGGGAGAAATCCTTCTCAAGGATAAATACTTTCTGGAAGTAGGTATGCCTTATGAAACCACTAGCTCCTCTTTTTTTTTCCTTATATGGACACTGGTCTCGGCAAACACCATGCACTCAGTAATTCTTTATTAAGTGTTTGGCTGGCCAAAGGGAAGGAAGCCACAGCACAGAGGAAAACCTGTCAAGAGAATGTCATGCCCCTTGTGGTCTTTCTCCCAAAAGAGGGTTTCATGTCCCTAAATGGGGACAGAATGGAGGAAAAGAGGACCAGGTGGTAGATTTCATGAACAAGTAAAAAGCCTAGGAAGGTCACGGGACGCCTGGGTGGCTCAGTTGGTTAAGCAGCTGCCTTCGGCTCAGGTCGTGATCCCAGCATCCTGGGATCGAGTCCCACATCGGGCTCCTTGCTGGGCAGGGAGCCTGCTTCTCCCTCTGCCTCTGCCTGCCACTCTGTCTGCCTGTGCTCACTTGCTCTCTCTCCCTCTGTCTCTGACAAATAAATAAAATCTTTAAAAAAAAAAAAAAAAAAGCCTAGGAAGGTCACTGGAGTTGTGAGCCAGTCTTACTGAATTCCCAACCCCAAATCATCTACAGGACCTGGGGCTCCAATTCTGACCAATAAGAGGTTATCGTTGGCTATTAAGCCAGTGACATGCAGTGGAGACTGATTTCTGAGCAGCAGGGAATGTGGTCAGAAACAACCTTAATCTGACTAAACATCCTAAAACCATCTTCTCAGTACAAAGAGAAAGGAGTATTGAAATAGAACATCAAGGATGATTTAAGGACATGGAAAATTGTTATCTCCTTCCCTTTAAACCTTTACAATTTTTTACCTGTTTGTCATCCATTGTTTTCAAGGTTCACAGGAGGCATAAATGAGGTGTACTCCTTCTTGGTTTTAGAGACAAGTAGGAGAAAGATAAGACACACAAAGAATCCTGCTCCCGGTGGTGTATGGTGATGTCATAGGAGCAAAAAAAAAAATGGTGTGAGGGCTCAGAAAGACTTAGAGTCTCTCCAGGCTAATTTTTACCATGGCTCCTCAAGCCAGGACTACTATCCCTGCCATACAGATAAGGATCCTGGGGGTCAACAGGTTTAAGCGAGGTGCCTCATGTCCTAATGACTAGAGCAGATGCTGGGTCTGGAGGTACGAGGAGTAAGTGAAACAGAAGGAAAAAGGGATATAAATATGGAGTGACAGAACATTCCCTTTGGGAAGACTCAGGTGGTGAAAGCGTTACCAGAGATAATAATGTAGGTTTGCATGGTGTCCTGCCAGGGAGTGTCTGGAGCGGAGCAATGCTCGCTGCTCTCAGTGATAAGGGCCCTCTGGAGGTGAGGCCACCAAATGCGTCTTCAGCATGAGTAGTGCAGCAAACTCGGGCATGACAGGGACCTTCTATCATGAAGAGAAGTGGAAATCTACAATGGAGATCGGCTGGCTGTGCAAACAAACAGGTGGGGAGACCTAACTCATCAGGCTACAACACACATCAGAGTCCTGTTCATGCCCAAGGCCCAATCAGATTTAGCCAGTGTGACTATTCAATAAAACAATCCCATCAGGGTGCACCAGGGTGGCTCAGTCGGTTGAGCTTCCAACTGCTGACTTCAGTTCAGGTCATGATCTCAGGGCGGTGAGATTCAACCCTACATGGCGCTTTGCGTTCAGCATGAAATCTGCTTGGAATTCTCTCCCTCCTTTCCTCTGCCCCCTCCCCCACTCTAAATAAATAAATAAATAAAATATTTAATAATAAAAATAATAATTCTGTCAGGCTGGCTAAGCTGGCATTACTGGGTTCCCAGCACTCTAGGAATTAGGAAACTTTATGGTTGCTACGTTGAGCCAGATCATTTGGACGATCTGATTTGGCAAGGATACTATCATCATGACTTACGTTTAGTTCTGATCACGTGGGACCTCAGGTAACCGTGCTGTCCTTGGCCCCTTGGTTTTCCTTCCTTTGCCATTTACCACATTTCTATTGCTTGTCTGTCTTCTCCCCTAAACTATTGCTTTTTGTGGCCAGAAACTATGTCATTCTTACAATTTTTTCCCCACAACCCTAGCATATAGTCCCTAGCATAGACTTAGTGGCAGATAAGTGTTGAAGAAATGAAGAAACATTTGAGTTGGATGACGAAACATGAAAAACTATTCATCAGGTGGTCTGGGGGAGTGGAATGCAAGGTCATGAGCATCATTTCATCCAGAAAGAGTGGGAAAAAGCTGGAAGGACTCACACATAGGAAGCAGGACGGGTGTATAACATCCTGAGTGGGAATACTGGCTTCACTGTCAGAGGCCTGGGCTCAATTCATATTTCTATCCCTTAACAGCTGAACACTCGGGCTACAGTTCAGAAGAGAGAGGGGAATTACTAGAGTCCTACGCCCATTCTATGGATGGAGCCAAAAGGAGGCAAGAGTGTCTAAATTATCCATCTGCTAATCTCAATGCGTCCATGACACAGAAGAGATGGACATTTTTGCTTATCAACAGATATTTTATTTTCTAAGACAGAGTTGTTGGCACTCACTATGGGACCCCATTTTTGTGATGTTGGACAAACAGAGACGGGTAGATTTCTAAAAGAATCAAACATCATACCACAAGAATCAGCAGTCATTTCTGGATGAATCCTAATAAAATCTTATAAAATCCATAAGGTAGAACCAGTTTCTATCAAGAGGCACCAAGAAACTCAGATTACATAACATGCACAGCCATACTCTGTAACTGCCATCTGCTCTACAAAAATCCTTCGAGAGGCTCAAGGGCATCTGTGGAGCTAAATTACCAGCTCTATCGCCGGGAGCCATGTGGGCTTCAGTGTTAAGGGCGACAGTGAGACCTTCCTCACGGGCTTTTTGTGATTATCAATAGAAATAAGGGGCATGAAAGCGCCTTATCACAATTATGACAATTGTAATAATACTTTGTTAAAGAGCGACAATGGTTTATTTCCCTGACACAAAAAGTTGAGGAAAGTTAATCACACCTAGAAAGTGCCAGAAAGGAGATAGAAATTTTTGTGGTTGCGAGTCAGCATGCTATGGAGACAGCTCCGCCTGTGCACCTAATTCAGCCAGCACAAGACGTTGTGTGATTTGGGGCCGAGGACAGGCTACCATTGAGCTCAGCTCCCTCACCTGCAAAATGGCAGGGATAGAAGCCACTTCGCAGGGGGTGTGTGAGAAGGACAGAAAATTAGTGTAAAGCATCTAGAACAGAAGAGACACTTGATTGACAGCTGCTATCATTCTTGGTGTCTTCCTCACCATCATCATGGTCATCATCACTTTTTTTTCCCTTTTTGCAGATTTCAACTGGTGCAGTGGTAGAAAAAGGTACCTGTGGCCCACAGTTTCTTACAAAGCTCTTGATCTGCTGAGAGAAAGTACCCCCCATCCCTTTAGAATATGGTAGATTGGCCCATTTCTTCCCTCTGCTCTTGAAATCCTCCTGAAGTTTGTAGATTCGATTTCTTTGTGTTAAACATGGAAGCCAACAAGAATTAAAGTTTTGTCAATGCAAAAATGACCTGGCTTCAATAAGATAAGCAGAGTGAAATAAGCAAGGCAGAAATCCATTCAGAGATCTCAAGGTCAACGTTTATTTCTATAAAGTACTCTCAGTTTGATTTACTTATTTGAGGTCACTGTGTAGAAGGTGCTAAATAAATAGGAACTATCATTTTGACAGTCTTAATGACTGCTACTTAAGTGTTCGAACATGGAACAATATTCAGAGTAAGCAATTTAATAAACTAGCAATTGCTCATGCAAGGGCAATTACCCCCATTTTGGTTTAATTATTAATGTGGGTTTTTTTTATATTCCCAACTTTAGCAAGCAATCTTGTTGTAATGAAAAAGAAAGTACAAAATATCCCATGCTATGATATATAAAATGATTTTGTTAATGTTATGGACCACCTATCAAATCTCTTGAGGTTCTGAAACTCTGTCTTTCTCCTTAGGGAATGCCAGAGTTGGAAAAGTAAGTCCTGTCAAGACAGAGCTACGGAGTCATGTCAGGGACATCAGACACTCTGTGACCACACGGATTTCTTACACAGACCTACAACAGTTTTCAAAGTCACATTGTTAAGGGCAAAATAGACAATGGGCAAAATAGACCATGTTTCTGGGCCCCTTGGTGCTATATGGGAGGGTAAAGTCTGAAGAAACTGGGCTGTGGGAGACTAGCGGTTGGGGGTGAGGTGAGAGGTTGAGGCTAGAAAGATATCAAAAGACAAAAGGAAAAACCATAAAAACCAGTTCTGAAGTTTGAAGTGACCAGGGTGTGAAAGAGCTTCTGCTCCAAACAATTCTATGGCACCAGAGGAAGGATTTGAGACCAAAGTCCTGGAACCAGTCTCTGGCATGACCACTGCATGAAGCCCCCCTACTTCTGACAACCTCAGTCATGACTAGAAGACCAAACCACGTAGGCTGTTTATCTTCCTCCCTCCAAATCCCGTATTCTCTGCCTGTGCTAGTCTGACCCCATCCTTCACTCTCTTGCTCCCTTAAATCCTTCTTCACTGCCATCTAGACCTTTTGATCTGTAACCAGTCAACTTCCTCACATGGCCCAGTATCATTTCACATCCTCTCGGGAAACTGCATGTACTAAAAAATAACCATAATTCCAAAGTCCCTACCTTTCCTAAACTCCATCCCAACAGAAGTTTATACGCCTTCTACCAGCAAACCAGGAGGTAGGATTAGCTCTTCTCACGCTTTATACTAACTCCATTTCTGTTTCTCTTGTAAAATGCCTCCTCCTGTAAGAAATCATCCTGTTTTGCTTTTTATTTCTACCCCTATCCTGTTAACTTGTCCTCCTCATTCCTTGAAGTCCTGAACTCCCTGTTTGTAGCATTCCTTTGCAACCTAACTCTAGTCATTATATTTGGCAATTTCAATATTCATGTGAATGACCCTCGCTTCTCCAAACCTTGGCCTTTCAGGTCCTTCTATGTCCGAAGACCATTCCCTCCACTCCACACCCGCCATGTATTGCTCTTACACGCTTCGGAGGTAAGTGGCAGTCACAAACCCCAACACCTCAGCACCTGAAAACCACGAGGCTTATTTTTCTCTCATGGGAAACGTTGGCTGCAGGTGAGCTGCAGGTCTTCTCCACAGGTCTGAAATCTAGACATAAGGAGCAGGTCTGAAATATGCTGGGGTTGTGGCAAAACAACAACAAAACAGGGGTGGAGGGGGAGGGGTCATGGCAGAGCCATAAGATGAATCTTAACACGGCCCCTCAACCAGAGCTAACGTCACTTGCGTTCCTGTTCCATTGACCACAGCAAGTCATACGGCCATGCCTCGCACAATAGGACAAGGGACTATGTCCCTGTCACAGGGAAGCACGAAAAGGAAGCACGGCACACATAAGGGGATATATACCAGCATAGGGAGGACATTACATAATTAAAAACAACAGTAGAATCTCCCACATTCTCCCTTTTCCAAAACACCTATTTTATCATCAGACATTGAGAGTATCAGATGGATAATGTGGCGCTCTTGATTTTGCCAGCTCTCTGGTACCAACTTCTTATCCCACTGACCTTCTCCACTACAAAAATGCTGCGTCGTGGTGACCCACAGGACACTGTCTTGCTGCTTGCTCACTATCCATCACTCCTCTTCATAATCCACCTCCCTTCTTGTCCTATTAAGAAGGTCTATCCTTCTTAGATAGACCTAATGGTCTATCCTAACAACAGAAATACTAGCAGGAGATGTGTACTGAGCACTCACATACCCTAGGTGCCAGTCCGATCATTTTCTATGTATTAACATGTTCAATCCTTGCAATGGCCACAAAGCGAAGTTGCTCTTATTACCATCATCTTCTTGAGGAAACCGAGGTGTGCATATGTTAATATCACATTCAAGTTCACAAATCTAATAAAAGGAAAGCAGACAGCACTTTTAGCCATAAACACATAAGCATTTCAGCATAAACCTTCACATAAAGGTGGAGTCCTTAAGTCCTCTGTTCACAGTGGGGACATCTGAAGGTAGCTTGGGGAGGGCTAAAGAATTATCTTTATGAGGGTTTTGAGGGGGCGGGGGGGTGGGAGGTTGGGGGAGCCAGATGGTGGGTATTATGGAGGGCATGCATTGCATGGAGCACTGGGTGTGGTGTAAAACTATGAATTCTGTTACGCTGAAAAGAAATGAAATTTAAAAAAAGAAAAAAAAAGAATTATCTTTAACCCACCTCCTAGCCACCCCTAGCTCCTGGGTGGCTCAGTCTGTTAAGTAGGGGGCTCTCAGTTCTAGCTCAGGTCATGATCTCAGGGTCCTGGGATCCAGCCCCTCATCAGGCTCTGTGCTCAGCGAGGAGTCTGCTTCCCCCTCTCTCACTGCCCCTCCTCCCACTCACACACTCACCCTCTCTCTCTAATAAATAAATAAAATAATAAATAAATAAATAAGCTCTCTAAGGGAAAACAGCTTGGCTGTAACAAAGATGCAGCATCCAAACATTTGCCATGGCCCCAAGCCATCCACAAGACCCACTTCCGGCACCCACTCCTCTGATCTGTAATGCCACCTCCGAGCCCAGCTGATGGAGACATTTTGGAGCTGCCGTGCGTGGCCCGATCCCCCATCATACCTCCTATAAAAACAAGTAAAGCAGAAGTCAGTCCTGTTTTAACTCAAATCACCGTTTTCTCTGGGCTCTGTATGAGAGACTTAACAGTGATGGAGAAAAACCACCCAAGTAGGCTAAATCTTTTCACCTTAAATTGTGGCCTCAGGTTTTGTTATGCGCTCGACACTCTCGGGCACATCAACTCCTGCTTCTGGGGCCTCCAATAGGACTGCTTCTGCCTTCTCCACTCTCCTCTCTTCTCCTAGGACCACCTCTCCTTCCCCTGCCCCCCGTACTCAGCTGATGACACAACACATAGAACATCTAGAAACTAAACAGCCACCCAGGAGCACCTGACGGCCAGTCACCGTGTCTCTGAAACCACATATATCTGCACCTATTCCTTCTCTCCTCCTTCTGATTATGCGGGAAGAATTTGATTTGTTTTTGACAGGCTTGCCCTTCCACATAGATGCTGAATCTCCTCTCTCGGCTCTCTCAGATTCCACTCCTGCCCACGTGGTTGCCTCCTTTTGCAACATCAAACTTTATTCCTCTTTGCTGGAATAATTCAGCATACAGAAATTCCCTGTTTCCTTTCATCCTAAAATAACTCTCTTCCCCACTCCTCTTCAGGGGAAAAGTGCTCACAGATATGGCCCATGTTCTTTCTCCACGTTCTTCCTTCCACTAAGTCTTCAACCCACTCTGATCTGCCCATACACCCCAGAAACTGTGACTGCCGAGGTTACCAAAGACTGGAACTGACAGTCACTTCTCCTTCCTTAGCTCATTTCCTTCCTTATAAATGCTCTCTTGGCTTTGTGTCAGTCTCTCTATTTGGCTTTCCTTCTACCACTACTGTTGTTCCTATTTGGTGTCTTCTGAAGGTGGCTTCTCCTTTACTTGACCTCTAAAAGCCACAGTTGATGAGCACTAGATCCTGGATCCTTTATTCTTCTCATTTATTTCTACATAATTTAGCTGAGCTCATCCTTTCATATGGTTTTTAATACCATCTCTGTGTTAACAGTTCCTCATTTATATTCTCATCCAATACTGTTTCTCTGTATTTTCTGGCTATCTCCACTTTGAGATCTTATGATTACCAAAAAGTCAACATATTCCAGTTTAAATGTTTCAGTCCCCTCCTCTTTCACCCATGTCTGCCTCTCTTTCAGTATCTCTCATCTTAGAATAGCAGAATGAACATTGCATTTACTCAAGATAGAGCTTGAACTTGACTTATCCTCTGTCATCCCAAATTCTATCAGGTCCCACAATTTCTCTTTTCAAGTCTCTCTGGAATCTACCCACTTTTGTCAATCTCCACTGTCTTAAATGAAGCTCTGACTCTTGTCACCCTAAATGCTATGTTCCACATAGTAGATAAGCTAAGGAAAATATAACATTTTCCAAATAATTTACCGAAATTTCTACTCCTTACAAACCTTGCTTGATCAGACTCCTACCCAACTCTCTATCCTCAGTTGACTATTTTTTATTTACTCATTTTTTTTAGGAGAGAGAGTGAGCACATCAGTGGGTTGGAGGGGGTTCTGAAGGAGGGAGAAGGAAAGAATTTTAAGCATGCTCCACGTTCAGCATGGAGCCTGACGTGCGGCTCTATCTCATGACCCTGAGACTGTGACTTGAGCCAAAATCAAGTCGGACACTCAACAGACTTGCCACCCAGGCACCCCTCCCTATTTATCCTCAGCTGAGGTCACTCTCCCCTCATCCCATAGTCCTCAGCCTTTTTGTCCCTTTTCACTTCCTTGAACACACAAGGTTCTTTCCTCAAAGACTAACATACCCTCTGCCAGAAATATTTTTCTATACTCTTCACACATGGCTAACTCATTAGTTTCCTTTCAGTCTCCTTAAGTGCTTCAAATGTCAACCATATTTTCCACCTTGCCCACTTACGTACCCACTTTTCCCTCGAGGTCCCCATCAGAATTATTCAGTGGCATCTTAGTCTCTTTCATGGCTCTTAGTATAATATCTACATAGACACCTGTATGATTGTTTATTTATTACCAGGCTTCCCACCAGTCCAAAAACCCTTTTACAAGAAGGACCCATGCTTGTTTGGTTCTTTAATACATAATAGCTGCCTCTAGAAACCTGACACTTAGTAGATACTCAGTAAATGTAACACTTAGTGAATAAACATATGAATTTGTTTTCAAGTTGTCTAAATTATTCAACTCTTAGTTTCTTCATATTTAAAATGGGATAATTATGACTTATTATTATGGTAATAATTAATATTTTAAATAACACAGTATGTGATAGGGTCATTGCACAGTAAATACAAGATTCTCCTCTCAGTATGCACATATTATCTTGTAATACATGTTTTCCAGGTAATGGACAAATAAAAGGACCTATCAGTCAAAATAATGATCTTAATGATTTGGAAAGACACAAATCAGAATTCAAAAAGCCTGAGAGAGATAGAAATTGTGGATAGAGGGGTACCTGGGTGGCTCAGTGGGTTAAGTGTCTGACTCTTGATCTCAGTTCAGGTCTTGATTTCAGGGTGGTGACTTCAACCTGCACTGGGCTTCACACTGGGTGTAGAGCCTACTGAGAGAGAAGATAAGACAAGGTAAGGGAAAGGAAGGGAAGGGAGAAAGGAAGGAAGAAAAGAAGGAAGGAAGGGAGGGAGGGAGGGAGGGAGGGGGAAGGAAAGAAGGAGGAAAGAAATTTCGGATAGATCAATTGAGAAGAAGGAGCTACAGAGAGAGAGAAAGAGACACAAAGAGAGATCCTGAAATCTCCTTAAGTTACCTTAAGTCTTCAGCAGAATACTAAGCTGTTTATGCATAGGATGAAACTCCATAAAGCTCCATCACAAAGAACAACTACAGGACAGATATAAGTTGAAAAATTCCCATAATTCACACAAGTTTGGGAGTGTGCATTACTACCAGATAGAGTAGAGAGATATCACTGAATACCTGAAATAGTCAGAAGATGAAAGATCATGCCTCAGTTCTAGGTCTAAGTTAGTCATAAATGAAGGCTAATACTCTAGACCTACTCTGCAAAGGGGAAAAAAAGCTTCAGAAAGTTGAGTATAGGGGTGCCTGGCTGGCTCAGCCTGGGGGAGTATGCAACTCTTGATCTCAGGGTCATAAGTTCAAGTCCTACATTAGGTGTAGAGATTACTTAAATAAATAAAAATAAAAACATTTAAAAAAGACATAATAATCAAACAACTGAAAACCAATGATGAAGAGGAAATCTTAAAATGGCCAGAAGAAAAAACATAATGTACAGGGTAGCAAAACCAAGAATCACTACTAACTTCCAATTAGAAAAAAATGCAAACCAAAAGACAACAGAATGACATCTTTAAAGTATGAAAGCTGAAAACAAACAAACAAACAAAAACCAACAACAAAAACTGTCAAAATTCTATACCTCATGAAAAAGCATTCAGAAATGGCAGGAAAATAAACAGCTTTTCAGACAAACAAATCTGAGAGAATTTTCACTTCAGACTAGTGCTACAAGAATGTTAAACAAAATTTTGAAAGAAAATGATACTAGATAGAAATTCACTCAAAGAGAAATAAGGAGTGCAAAAGCTGGGGAAAGTGTAGGTAAAAATAAAGCACTGAAAAGAGTTTTATTTTTTTCCAAATAACAACTGATTACTTAAAACAAAAATAGTGTATTTGAGTTTATGACATATGCAGAAGTGAAAACTATGAAAATAATAGCACAGAATAATCAGTGGGAAAATGAGGCAATACTGTGAAGTTTTTGTATTATATGTTACCTGGTAGAATAATGTTTAAAATTAGAGTATGATGAGTTAAAGATGATGTTGTAAATAACAGAGCAACAACTAAAAACAAAAACAAAGAAGCATAGATAATAAGGCAATAAAAGAAATAAAATGAAATCACATAAATACTGAATTAATCCAAACAAAGCAGGAACAGAATACAATAGAAACAAAGAACAGAGAGTAAAGAGAAAGAAAATAGCGAATGACACAAACCCAACTCTATCAACAATTACATTAAATGTAAATGTGTGCATTCAAGGATATTGTTAAGAGAAAAGAGAATCCACAGAACAGGAGACAATACTTACAAATACGGGTATATCATATAAGTGACTTATACCCAGGTAAGGAATTTATTTTCAGAATATTTAAGAATCTTTACAATGGACTAATATAAAGACAAATAACCTCATTAAAAATTGAGCACAGGATTTGAACATACATTTCTCCAACGAAGATAAATAAATGGCCAATAAGCACAGAAATGACGACGAACATCATTAGGCACTAGGAAATGTAATTCAAACCCACAATGAGATACCACGTCACACCCCCTAAGATGACTAAAATGAAACCCAAACAAACAGAACAGACAGACAATAACAAGTGTCCTCCAGAATATATCAACATTCTTTGGAGCCCTCAGACATTGCTGGTAGGATGCAGACATTTTGGAAACAGTCTGGCAGTTCCCCAAAATGTCAAACCTAAGAGATACCAGATGACTTGGGGATCACACTCCTAATATATAGATAATAGGTAATGTCTAGGGGTGCCAGGTTGGCTCAGTGGGTTAAAGCCTCTGCCTTTGGCTCAGGTCATGATCCCAGGGTCCTGGGATAGAGCCCCACATCGGGCTCTCTGCTCAGCAGGGAGCCTGCTTCCTCCTCTCCCTCTCTGCCTGCCTCTCTGCCTACTTGTGATCTCTGCCTGTCAAATGAATAAATAAAATCTTTTAAAAATTTTTTTAAAAAATTGGTAATGTCTACATTTTAGACATCCACCCAAGAGAAATGAAAACACATACTTGTACAGAAACTTTTACATTGATGTTTATAGCAGCATTATGTATAATAACCCAAAAATGAAAACAATCCAAATGCTCATCACCTGAGGAATGGATAAACAAAACATGTAGTGCATCCATGCAATCTAATTTTATCTGGACACAGAAAAGAAGGAAGTGTTGATTCATGGTATGGCATGAGTGAACCTTGAAAACATGAGAAGTCAAAGAAACCAGTCACCAAAGCACCAAGGACCACAAATTATATCATGCCACAGTGACATCAGTGGACTATTGGTTGGGGGGAAGGGTGACGTAGGGATACGGAGAAGAAAAGAATGTGTGATTGCTAATACAGTTTCTTCTTGGATTGATGAAAACATAAAGTTAGTAGTAGTAATGGCTTCACAACTGTGTGAATATACTCAAAATCACTGATTGACACACTTTAAAAGGGTGAATTTTATGGTATGTGAATTACACATCAATAAAACTGTTATAAAATACATATGGGGGCGGGTTAGCCGGTTAGAACTGAGAGCGCCTGGTAAAAATGGCTGTAATAAGGAGGAAGGGTTCAAAATGACCTTGGCTGCCAGAGACAGAAACTGAATTCTAAGCCACGCTCTAAGCCGGCTTGAGACACGTGTCCTCCGCCCATACATCCAGTCTTGTATAATAGAGGCTATTATAAAAACAAGACGAGCCCAGCCTTGGAAAATGGAGAAGTGGAGAGGAGAGCTAGCAGGATCAGAGGAAAAGACTGCTAACAGGACCTGGTTATTTTCGCAATAGTGTCTCTTTGATTAGCAAGCATGGTGAGAAGCCTAGGTGCCCTAGAGGAAATGAATCTGGACGTTTCATTGAAGTCTAAGAATATAAATTACAGAGCAGTGATTAGAAGAAAGGACAGCCTTGTTTTGCCTTTACGGAGAAAGGGCATTTCAGATCTTGGCTTTAGGATGGCCTCGCCGGAGAAGAGGAGGGTCCATCGTTCTGCTCTGGGAGCAGGATCAGGTTCAATCTTGACTCTGTCATTTAGAAGCTGTGTAACTCAGAAGTCACCCTTCTGAACATCAGCCTTTTCCGTTGTATAGTTTGAATAATGGGATCCCTTTCGTGGAATTGATATGTAAATGAAATGAGATAATATATGGAAATTTTCACCCATAGTGTCTACCCAGCAAGCCATCTATACCGCCTGCACACCCCATTAGCCTCTCCATAATTTACGTCCCAAATATTCATTGACCATCTATTCTGTGGAAGGCACTGGAATATAGAAACTCCCCAAATAAAACAGAGAGGGTATGTGTCTGATTCATCTTTTCCTCCTAAGTAATGGGTATCTGATATTTACTGAATAACAGAATGGATTAATTCAAAGAAAATGTGCCAATTTTCTGATTGCTAAAACTTGACCTCCCCCTCCCGCACGTACAGAGCTAACTTGGAAAAAGTAACTCAGAGGCTAGGCCAACTTTTAATGGGAAATAATGTAAGAAATCATGAAGTCCTGAGATTCAAGTCTCTTCTACATAAACTTTCAGAACCAATATGGTTGTTGCCAATAGAATCTGGTGGTGTGAAACCTGAGTTTCAGCCCCACCACATACAGACTGTGCTGCTCTGGGTGGGCTACCCAGTGTTCAGCCCCACTTCCTTCTTCTAAGCAAGAGGGATCATGATATGCAATCCAGGGTGTTAACAACAGCATGCAAAGAATACATGTGAATGCTTCATGTTCCGAAAGACAAAATCCAGGGAAATATGGGATTTAATCATTATCATCATTATATTTTTATTTATTGTATTTTTATCATTATTATGTTTTTATTACAACTTTACCAAGTAAAGTTGTCCAGAGCAATTTTCTACATTAAGAAAGCTGTAAGTCTAGCTTTTAGAATAATGACCGTATATGCACGTTTTAAAAATGCTAAAATTCACCAATAAAACATTTTTAAAACATTAAAATCATATAAACCACTTGCTCGCTATTATTTAACAGGTTTCTGAAAAAGTTAACTACATATAAAAATGTCTAAGTAAAGTATCTTCATTCTAAATTGTAACATGGTAAGACACTTCCTCTGTTCTGGAGTAAGTCTGAGTATCTGTAACAAAGAGAACAACAAATGCCTGGGTGGTTCAGTGGGTTAGGACTCTGCCTTCAGCTCGGGTCACGATCTCGGGGTCCTGGAATTGAGCCCTGCATCAGGCTCCTCACTCAGCGGGGAGCCTGCTTCCCCCTCTCTCCCTGCCTGCCTCTGCCTGCTTGTGATCTCTCTGTCAAATAAATAAATAAAATCTTTAAAAAAAAATGTGGAAAGAAATTAGTGTATCTTACAGAACCACGGAGATGAGAACCAGCGGAGGCGAGAACTAGGTTGATGGACAGCTACATCCCATGTACCCACTCACGGAGCAGAGGTTCCTTCTACTCTGTTACTCCTGATTATTATTCTCTTCTGTGTAAATGAAGTCGGTTCAAAATCTCAGGTTAGAAAGAGGGAACATAAGGGCCCTTGGGAGGCTCAGTCGGTGAGGCCTCTGGCTCTTGGTTTTATTTTGTCTTCAGTTTAGGCCAAATCCTGGGATCAAGCCCTGAGTCTGGTTCCACACTCAGTGAGGAATCTGCTTGAGGAGTCTCTCCCTCCTCCTGTGTCTCTCCCCTGGCAGTCACTCTGTCTCTCGCTCTCTCTCTCAACCAAATAAATAAATAAATAAATAAATAATTTTTTTTTTTTTTAAAAGGAAAAGAAAGAGGGACCATAGAAGAAGCATTTCATGGTCTTAAGGCCGAGGCCCAGAAGTGGCATGTTATACAGAATTTCTTTTGCAAGGAATCTGTTGTGATCTACAGTAGCACCACTTGCACAATTAGATTAAAGGAAACCCAGGGTCCAAAATATATACAAAACAGGATGACAGGTAGAACTACCTTTTATTCAGTGCCATTTATATGCCTTCCCTCCTCCCAACAGTCCTGAGACAGCATCCTGACATTCTAGGTGCAGAGAAGTCTCCAAAGCCCCACAGATAGGAAGGGATGGGGCCAGTGTCCCAGTGGTCTGTCTGACCCACAACTCAGGCTTTCTCCCCTCCACCTTCCTGCTTCTCATCAGCCACAAAAACTTTAGGAAACCACTCTCTAACCCAGACTCTCAAAAAGCATCTTTTCACCCAGAAATGCAAGGACTTCATTATATTGTATGGAAACTTTTCATTTTTAGAGCTCCTTACAATTTACAAAGCAGTTCGTGCTTGACTACACTTGCTTTTCATCACTAGGCAAGGCCAACGGTATATGCACGGTTATCTTCATTTCTTTGAGAAGGAGAGGAGGGTAAAAAAGCTTAAATAATTTGCTCAGAGATGGCTGTCTGGGTGGTTCAGTGGGTTGAAAGTCTGCCTTTGGCTCAGGTCATGATCCTGGGGTCTTGGGATCAAGCCCTGCATTGGGTTACCTGCTCAGTGGGGAGTCCGCTCCTCCCTCTCCCTCTGCAGCTCTCTCTTTCTCTGTCAAATAAATAAATTAATTGACTCTTTAAAAATTTTTAAAATTAATAATAATCCTCTCAGAGAAGGAACTAACCTCCTGTCCACTATCTTGACCTCCAAGTCAATGAACCGTTTTTAAACACGTCAATTGTATGTTATTGTTGATATTGGTCACAATGGGGTTTTACTTGTATGATCATTATAAGATCTATTTAAGGATGAAGCAGATAGAGAATTTGGAGTAGAAACAAGGTGTAGGAGCTACATAATTCAAGAATTAGGAGTGATGTTTGAAATAGAATCAGCTATCTTTTAGGAAGCAAAACAGAGTGTATCAAGGCAAAATGAGAGAAATTGATTTTAAATTACAGCAGAAAAAAAAAAGCTGTTAGATATGAGAATGGACATTTGCACCAAAGACAAAAACAACAGCACTTAACATTGTGTTGAATCCCCTTCCCAAAAGTCTCTAATGTGGGGTCAATGAATCCATTAGACGACATCTAGGTAGAGTTGAGTAGAGTCTTGCCCAAAGCCCAGAAGCCAGAACCAAGATTCTGGCTCTCATGAATCAGAGAACTTTGGAGTAGGGAACCAAAGTCCGTTGTCATAATTATGCTCCATGTAAATCATGTGATCTTAAGCAAGGCACTGAGTGCCACTGAACAAATCTGATAGCAAGAAAGAAAGAAAAAGAAAAGTGAAAAAAGAAAAATCTGATACCAATCCCTGCCCTGCCTCTCTCACAGCATCGTCATAAACCACAGGTGAGATCACCTACATGAGGGGACTTTGTGAACTGTAAGTGCCTTCATCACATTCGTATTTCAGGTGTCAACTTTTTATAATTTAACCAATAATCAGTACAGTTTGCCTTTTACATACACAATTGCCTTTAATACCATATCTCGCTTTATTACTCTTTTCATTTAAAATAAGTGCTTTGATTGTGTTATTTCACATAGATGTGCTCAGGAAATCAAGAGATTTCTTCAGAAATCAAGATTTTACTGAACTTAGGGCATCGAGTGCACTGGAGAATTTTTGCCAAGGCTCCAATAACCAGTGGTAGGTAAAACTCACTCATGGGTCTACCCATTTCTTGGGTTATGGATGACTCTAGTTCTCCTAAACAGCTATCCTATCATTAATATTGGTTGCTAAATTGTTTTTGGCTCTGTTCTCTAGCATTACCTCTTTTCCTATTGATTTGTCTTTCTGAATTGAGGAGGTACAGGTCCCCCTTCTTCATGCTAAATGGCCCTATAAAAATTGAATTGTCCATGAAAATAGTCCAGGGAGTGTGAATATCAAGGCAGAATTAAAACTAAGGCATTACTATAAGATTTGGTGTTAGGAGGAATCTTATAAAAGGCCAGACGACAGGTAAGAAGACCATAGAGCCCTTCTTTGGCTCTAACACAGCGTTTGGAGGTATGGGTGGGAAATAGGTCCAGTCCTGAGATGCCACTCCTGATGGCAACTCACGCAGATTCTCTAGGCTTCATGCATTTTTACCTTGCATTTTTCAGAGCATGGGTAAACATTTAAGATTCATAATTCAGATCATTTTTGGAATCTAGGATTCAAAATTTAAAAATTAGAAGACTAATCCAATCTATTTAATAAATTTTAAGACCAAGCACAAGGCAGATAAAATTGTACTGAAGGTAGAGGTGCAGGGTCAGGGGATTGAAAAGAGAGAAAAGAAAACACAACAGATCTTCTTTCCTCAAAGAAATTTTTCTCTCAGCAACACAGCACCAATTAGATGTTGCCAGCTCTTTATCTCGAGATATCCTTGATTGTTACATTTTTCTGTGCTTAAAAAAAAGAACAAAACAAACAATGACACTTGGAATTTGAGACAGGTCCTCTCCATCAGCCATTGTCCACAGGAAGCCTGAGCAGAGTCCCCTTTCTCCCCAGTCCCCGTCCATCAAGGCTTGGCGCATGCGTGCCATATAACTCTTTCCAAGAACACGACGTCCTCAATTCATCCTTTCCAGGTTGTAGAGATCCACCGAAACTGTGTGGTAATAGGGGTTTCCTATCATTTCCCTTTCTTTTCCCATTTACCTACAAATAAATTCCCTCTGTCGCTCAAAATTTGGCCTTCACTTCGCACTGAAAATCTCCTTTACAGTTCTGCATTTCTCAACTGTTTTCATTTTGACATTTTCCGGGGTGTGAGGAAGAGGGAAACGCTCCCATCTTTTTCTCCGTTGCATGCTTTTTCCTAGTCTTACTTCGGATCTCTCCTCCTTGTCTTCTCTCTTTGCCTCCCTTCAGGGTCCTATAAAGGGGTTGGAGCATCTCTTCCTCCACCCTCTGGAAGGGAGAAATACTGAAGTGAGTATTTTCATCCTTCTTCTCATTCCCTGCTTGCTCATCAACACGATTATCAGATCACTGAGGTTGGGCAGTGCCTGAGGCCAAGAGCAAAAAAAAAAACAAAACAAAAACCATAAAAATAAATAATTAAATTAAACTAAAAAGCTGGCCCTACCCTACCTTGCTCTTTCTCCCTCAAAACCAACTGGCCTTCAGTGAAGCAAGCTTTTCTGGGCTTCTGAACCCTGAGTGGTTAACTCTCAGGGGCTGAATCGCTCACACTTTATCTCTAATTTCTCTGCTGGGGCGGGGGGTGGGGGGATACACTCGTTTTGGAGCAGAACGCAGAAGGTTCTGTCGCGTTCACAGATTCAGTCTCACCAATTTAAAAGCTAATATTGCAATCTCTATTTGGCTTCTTGTCTGCTCTTAATTGCTTAGAAGCCAAAACAGAGACTGGTGAGTGATTAACATTCCCTAAACACCAACATTTCCTCTTCTTTTTCTATCTCTTGGCCTCTTGATTTTAATTAATTCTGTGTAGTATGTCCTGAGCTTCTTTGTCTGGAAGAAACTGCTCAAAGCTAAATCATGGACATAATGAAGAATTCAAAATAGCCCCCTAATAAGAATGTTCTGACCCCTTTCTGTTAATAAGTGAAGTAAATAGAGAGCATATTGTGGGTCTGGCATGACACCTGGCACGTAGTAAGTACAAAATAATTATTTGTTGAAAGGATACCAACTACAGCAGTATTTTTTTTAACAATATGGCCAACGATCTACACAGAGTGGCATTATGAGATTATTTATAGATTTTCCATTTAAGAATACCATATTTCCTGATTTTTAAAAACTATTTTTTAGATATTTTTAAGAATTGACCATATGAAGCTTACAGTTAAATTGGAGGAGAAAAAAAAATCTATATTTTAATTGTTTGACCAGAGATCTTATTCCTAATCAGCCTGTCATCAAAATGGACCACGTTCAATCAGACTGAAGTAGTATCACACATTGGAAACAAGTTTTCGTAAGTCATCCATTCATTCACTAACTGCAACTTTATTGAATTTTTACTAAAAGCCAGACACTGTACTTAGAAATAACAAGAAGAATGAGATACTTTCTGCCTTAAGAATCTTATAATCTCATAACTTAATAGCAGAAATAATTCACACGTATAAATGGTTTTAATATAAAGAACCACTTGGTGATATATGAGATGTACTTTAAGAGACTGGGAAGGTGGAAGCTTTGGGGAGTTGAGGAAGCTCATTTATAGCCAGTAATTACGTAAATCCGAATTAGGAATTAAGGAATTTTAGGGTAGAGCCGAGAGGAGGGAAGTTCAAGGGAAAGGGGTACCACAAACAATAACACAGACAAGAATCTACATAGAAGCACAATTCATAACAGCCAAGAAGTCCAAACAACTCAAACGTCTATCATCCGAAAAATGGATACACTGTGGTATATTCCTATACGAGCATAGAGCAATGAAATTAATGAGCCACTCATAACTACAGCGACACGGATGGATTTCACATGTATACTCTCCAGCAAAAGAAACCAGAACATGTCGTACACAGTTCAACTTAGATAATCTTCCCAAGGCAAAACCTATAGTGTTAGAATCAAGATAACAGCTGCAATGACATTTGGAGAGAAAAGGGGGTAGTGACCAGGAGGGGGCAGTAGGAGAAGCTGCAGATAGAATGGAGGCCCAATAGTGTTCTATTTCTGGATCTGTGTTGGGGTTCACGTGGGTGTGTTCCCATGGTGGAAATTCATTAAGCTATACACACTCCTGAGCTGGGCATTTCTGTACACGGGTGCTATACCGCCATATAAATGAAATGGAAAGCAAACAGGAACATGAAAACCTCGAGATTTAGAGAGAGACTGGTAAGTCCAGTGGGACTGGAGGTCGAAGGTAAATGTTGGGGAAGTAATTTGTGGAGACCACACCCTCTCAGTAGTAAAATAACAAGTGAGGGAAAGTGCCAGGCAACTAGGATTCATTCCTCACTTCCTCCCACCAATAGCACACCCAGTTTCTCCATTTGTCAGGATTCCTTCTGAGTTTGTGAGTTTAGGAAAAGGTGTGTGGGGCAGTGTTTGTGTGAAATCAGTGGGGTCGTGTCTAAGTTTGCTCTATATTCCGTGACAGCAGAAGCACTTGAAATGCAGCCTGGTGATGGTACAATTTCTCTTTCTACAGAGCAAATGGCCTCTGGTTATTTTGTAGAGCTGGATCAGAAGAGTCACTGGTGAGTGAGAAGTTGGAGGGTTTTGTCAACTGTAAAACAGGGTGAGAAAAATGGAAGGAAAAGCAGCTCTGTCATACGTCTGACAATCGCTAAGATAACCTCCTTCAAGACTGTCTTCCTCCAACGCTCACTTCTTGAGCAACTACTATGTGCCAGGTCCTCTGTTGTGGTAACACAAAGCTAAGTAAGGCATGCTATCCACTAAAGAGACACCCCCTGGGTATGTTACATTCAGCCAGTGTCACCTAGAAAAGCGTGATCATTAGAAAGGTGGAAAATACTCAGGGGATGAGGGGTGAGGGGTCCCCACAACCCAGCAGGATCTTGGAGGGTTCGCCTAGTTGGAGCCATAAACATGGCCGCTCTGGACGAGTCAGCTTGGCAATCGCCTGTTTCATAGGACATCAAGAATAGGACTTTGCCTGTAATAGGACAGGCAAAGCCAATTACTGGTGGAAACAAGAGATGTGTTAGCCTAGTTAAGAATGAGGAGATTTAGAAAGAACATTTGCATTCAGACAAAGAATATGCTAATTATAACTGAATCTTATCCACTTGTTAAAGCAGTTACAAGAATCTGCACCACACACAGATATTTCTGTGTCCCCTTTTCCCATTTATACCGAGTGTTCTTATAAGGACCTCAGATTAATAAGATCAAATATATATTTCACATCTTAGCTCTGCTCTTGGCCTCTCTCCTAAAATTCTGAACAATATAAACTGAAAAAACATTCTCCAGACACTTCACAGCTTCCTTCTAGAATTTACTCTTCGTCCCAGCCCTGCCAGGCGTGACTGGCCACTCACTCCTCCAAATCAGAAGCCTGAGTATTCCAGGACTCTTCCTCCACCCTTACCATAGCAATCCAACAATCCAGTCTGCTTTGTTCTACCTTTCAATTATCTCAGAAATCAGTTCCCTTCTTTCCATTTCAAGTGCACTAGTTTCTAGCCCTTAGCATGTCTCATTGAACTTTTAACATGAATTATACTCTTTTTAGTGTTCTCATCTCCTGTCTCTCCTGCTTCAGCCCACTCTCTCGAGCCCTCTGCTAAAGATAACTTTCTCAAATGCAAATCTGATCACATCAGCATTCCTTCAAAGACTACTGCCAGGAGAAAGAGAATAAGGTTCAAATCCAAATGCTTAACAATAAAAAAAAAAGTGGGTAAAGGATATGAACAGATGTTTCTCAGGAAAGGAACAGCCAATGTTCATAAGAGAAATGCACAGGAAAACTACATGGATTCACTTGTCAAACACAAACACACACACACACACACACACACACACACACCAAGTTTCACAGTAATCTCTACTGGAGATCCTGTACAGAACTCCTACTTGCAAGCATAGGCTTTGGAAGCATAAATCAGAAGAATCCGTAGACAGCAATGTGGCAATCTCCCTGCAAATTGTAAACCCACAGACCTGCAATTCCATTTCTAAAAACCTATCCTATAAGATAACCATTCACACTTGAGAAATTATATACAAAGTTGGCTGCAACATTTTTTGTAGTAGCAAAAAATTAGAAACATAAATATCCTTTAATAGGAGACTGATTACATAAAGTGTCCTATACACATACAATGGAATTCTATGCAGCTGTTTTTTGTTGTTTTTTTTTTTAAAGAAGAAAGAAAGGGGTAAAAAGAAAATATTAGAATAGTTTCATATTTATCTATATGGAAAGAGCTCCACTGCATGTGACAAAAGGTAGAAGGCAGAGTACAGAACCCACCTGTATGGATAACACACACACACACACATACACACACAAATACATTTTTATTTGTTTATATGTGATAAAGTAAACTTTGGCAGGATACCTAAAAAATCAATTATAGATTACCTATAATCTGTGTGTACCTTTCACTACGTTTCTCTCTATACTTTTTGATTGTTGGACCACGTGAATATATTACATACTCAAATAGTTTATTAATTTTTTTTTCAAATCATGCATTAGCACAGCCTAAATCACCCTCCTTCCTTTATGCTCTGCCTTCCTCTTTAGCCCTGAGTGCTGTCATTCCACCCCAAGCCACTGTTACAAAGTCTGTTGGTTATGAGAAACTGAGCTACTAACAAGTCTCCTTTCTTCTTCTGTCTGCTTTGTCTTGTAGGACATCTCTGCTTAGAACGCTCACCACCCCTCCTCTAGATTCCATCATAGAGGGATCCCATCACTGTCTGCTTGGCCTCTTCAAGCATTCTGTCCCGGACAAGGGTAATGGTCAGCACACCTGCGTACGCTCAGTAGTGCTAGAATTTGCTTGAGTGCCGTCCTTCTCATCCGTCTGTGTCCTGATGAGCCACCGTTAACCGGGACTCAGTTCAGCGGCCACGCCTGGTGATGATGCTCGCTTGGCTTTCTTCAAGTCTTTCTCTCTCTTCCCATGAGACAGGTATAATATTTAATCCCACCATTTTCTAGCTTTTACATTGTCTCATTTCTCCAATAAAAAGTGAAATCTTTAAGGGAAGCGTTTTTCTCTTAATAGTAGTAACAGTTAATATTTAGTTAGTATTTGATCAGCACTTAATGAACTATGACAGCACTATCCAAAGAGAATTTTCTTTGATGATGGGAATATTCTGTATCTAACCCATGTGGCTGTGGAGCACCTGAAATGTGGTTAATGTGATTGAGTAATTGAATTTGCAATTTTATCTGATTTGAATCCATTTGAATTTTTAAAACCACATGTAGTTCATAGCTACAGTATTGGACAGTGTGGCCCTAAGCTCTGTGCTAAGCTCTTTATACACATTATCTCAGTTAATCCTTACAAGAACCCTGCAATGGGGATAATCTCACTACCTCCATTTTACAGATAAGAATACTGAGCCTCGGGGCGCCTGGTTGGCTCAGTGGGTTAAGCCTCTGCCTTGGGCTCAGGTCATGGTCCCAGGGTCCTGGGATTGAGCCCCGCATCGGGCTCTCTGCTCAGAAGGGAGCCTGCTTCCCCCTCTCTCTCTGCCTGCCTCTCTGCCTACTTGTGATCTCTGTCTGTCAAATAAATAAATAAAATCTTAAAAAAATATATTGAGCCTCGAAGAGTGTAAATGACTTCACTACAATCACTCAGTTAAAAAATGATGAATGTGGGTTTTAAGCTTATGTGTTCTGAGCCAGAGTCTGGAATAACGGCAGAACACAAGAAATAGTAGCAGGGTCAGAAATGCATTCATATTATATAGGTGTGCAAACAAAGCATAGGTTACTTTAATTTTTTAAATTTTTTCCCTCAAAGCATAATATACATGTGCTAATATGTACAGTTAATAAGTTTCATAGTTTAGTGAGTTTGATAAATGCACAAACTCGAGCTTCTGCCCCCTATCCAAATAAGACCTTTCCAACACGCCAGAGAGTTTCCTCTTCTTCCTTCCTGGTCAATCCCCACCAAACCCCAGCCCCCCAAGGCAACCACTCTTCAGAATTCTTTCACCACAGATTATTTTTATCTGTTCTAGAATTTCATATAAATGGAATCATTCAATATAAACTCCTTTATATCTGGCTTTTTCTATTCCCCATAAGCTTTTTGAACTTTATCCATGTTGTGGTACCAGTAAGCTGTTCCTTTTCATTACTAAATAGTATTCCATTGGGTGGATATACTATGGTTTGCACACCCATTCTCCTACTGGAGATGGCTTCCAATTTAGGACTACTATGAGCAAAGCCACTATGATCATTCTCATACATGTCTTTTTGTGCATATGTTTTCATTTCTTTTGCTAAGTGGCTAGAAGTACAATTTCTAGTGCACAGGATAGGCACGTGTTTAACTTCACACAAAGGTTTTGACCTCATGGCCAAAGTAATTGTACTATTTTCCATTCCAGCAATAATGCATTAGAACTTGAGTTGTTTCAAATAATCACCTTTGTTTGATTTTCTTAGTCTTTATAATTTTAACTATTTTAGTGAGTGTATAATGCATCTCTTTATGGTTTATATTTTAAGATTATTTATTTATAAATGAGGTATAGTACTTAATATATTTACTTAATAATATTTTGATATTTTTAAGATTATTTATTTATTTATAAATTTATCTGAGAGAGAGCACAAACAAGAGGGAGGAGCAGAGAGAGAGGGACAGACTCCCAGCTGAGTGGGGAGCCCAACGTGGGCTCAATCCCAGGATCTGGAGAATATGACCTGAGCTGAAGGCAGACACTCAACCCACTGAGCCACCCAGGTGCCACCCTCATGGTGGTTTTAATTGCATTTCCCTAGTGGCTAAAAATGTTGAGCACTTTTTCATGTGCCTGTTGGTCACTTTATATCTTCCTTTGTGGCTTGCCCACTTATGTTGTTGCCCGTGTTTCATTGAGTTGTCTCTTTTTATTGTTTTAAAGGAGTTCTGGATAAAGTCCTTTGTCACAGATACATGTTTTGAGAATATTTTCTCCCGGTCTATTGCTTCCCTATTGATTTTTTTCACATGTAGTACATTATACTGTATTGTGTTTATGCACTCATTCGTACAGTGTTTTCTTCTGAGAAGTTAAAATTTTGACAATTTCTAGTTTTTCAATTTTGCCTTTATGGTTATTGCTTTCAGGGTCTTCTCTAAGAAATATTTGCCTACCCCGATGTCAACAAGGATATCCTCTTGTGTTTTTTTCTAGAAGTTTTAAGGTTTCAGGAGTTGACTCTGTATAGAAGGCATATCTTGCACAAAATTGTGTTATCAAAAGAGCGAGGAAGCGTATGCTGGATTGCTCTACGGTCCGTTGCTTTATGCCGGGCACCACGTATCTCAATATCTCCTTTTCTGCACCATTCTGGGTTGGAGATGGCAAAAGTGAAGTTGCTTGAGTTTGGGGGGGAAGCAGAAGTGGAGCAACTGCCATACTTCGCCAAGGTTTTCATTGGATGGAGGTAATGAGAGGCAGACATGGAAGTGCTGACGGGATCCAACCTCCCTGTCCATCCCTTTCTGTACCAGTGTTTCTTTCTGAAAGTGTGTGCTTGTGACCAGCAGCCACCCCAGCCCCACCAGACATTGCTACAAACTCGTGGGGTCAGTGGCCATGAAGAACCGGCATCCTTAGGGATACTTCTATGCCGGCCCCTTCCATGGTCCCTTTGTGGCACCTTCACGTGTCCAGCTTCAGATTCCCCTCCAGGCTTGAGCCTGTTCTGTGGTGCTAGGACTGCTTAGCCACCTCTCTCTGATCTTCCCCTCCCTCTACTGGACCTTGACTTCCCCATCGTTCCCACATTTGTGCATCACATTCATAGTGTTCAGCGGCCCCAATGGAACCCTTACTGAGACAGTGAAGAAGTGATGGAAAGAGGAGGAAGAAGGGAGGAAGGATTATCCACCTTAGTATCGCAGAGACTTATATGAGAATTACTTGGAAGCTACTAGCTGTTTTCATGCAGCTGAAAGACTGTCCTGTCTTGGTTATATGTATAGAGGCAAGAGCCCTGAGTTTGTTCCCATTTCTGCCACTTACTATGTCCAGTTGGATAAATCCTTTAAGTCCTTTAAGCATTCATGTCCAGTTTCGTCACTTTGTCATATGCTTGCTCTCTTACCACACAGGATTGCTTGAAGGATGCCACAGGACACAGCATTTCATACTCTAACTCAAACACGCACTTCAACTTGTCAGCACTGTTATACTCATCATTGCCATCCTCATTCTCATGGTGGCTGTTTGCATCTCTACCCGATGAGATAAGACCGTCATTTTGGCTACCTTTTAGAAGGCCCAGGTGAAAGTCTGGAGGAGAAAAGAGGAGCTAGAGATGCCAAGCTGCTCTCCAGTTTTTGGGTTCTCTATGGATTTCTGTTCTTTTTTTACACCAATGCCCCTCGACCACATAGACCAGACTGGTTGAACCATTCTGGCCCATGGGAGAGTTAATGCAAGGTCAGGTTAAGAAATCATGTGTGTGAAATTAAGAGGTTGTGGGGGGGAGGGGGTCGGGAAAGGGGGGTGGGGTAATGGACATTGGGTTGGGGAGGGTATGTGCTATGGTTAGTGCTGTGAAGTGTGTAAACCTGGCGATTCACAGACATGTACCCCTGGGGATAAAAATTTGTTTATAAAAAATAAAAATTAAAAAAAAAAAAAAAAAAAAAAAAAAGAAATCATGTGTGGGCCTCAAAAAGCATCCTGTCCAATAAGGTCTCAGCCACACCACAGGGTCTCCCACTCAGGATGACTGTCTGCTAGAAGAGAAGCCAGGAGAGTACTTCAGAGGATGGCAGTTAAGTCACATGGGTCTGATCCTTTTAAACTAATTGATGTAACAGTCTGCTGTCTTTCCTTTGTCTCATTGAAGGGGAGCAGGAGTGCAGGAGATCTGAAACAACCACAGAAATAACGATGAGGTAAAAACATGATATAGGTGAAAAAGCAGAGTTCGTTCAGGAGACCTGAGTTCCACTCTTCGCTTCAAGAATAACCTTGAGGAACTTCCATAAATGCTGGCCTTGTAGGAAACTCCCTAAGTCCGTACCAGCAACAATGTCCCCATAGTGCTCTCCACAGAGACGTGAGGTGCCATGTTGAGGACGGAGCTCTGGTCTGGCCAGTGGAGTGGCCAACGGGATGGGACACTGGCCTACACAGCTCTTCTTCACCAAGGTCAGTTTCACACTTCCTCTGCCTCATACTTTATAAAATCCAAAGTAATTCTTGATAACATCATAATTCCTTCACTTAAAGAAAAAAAAGCTTAAAAACATTGTACTGGATGTTCTCTAAGATTACTTAGCTTACACAGCTTCTAAGATTACACAGCTTTAAATGCTGTGAAATGTTATTTATAGTCAATTCTCCATATCCTAACAGAAGCCATATATTGGCTTCCATCATGCAAAAACCTTATTTATTCAATCATTTGTATTTTATTCATTAATTAATTCAACAAAAAAGTGATTGACTAGCAGACATAGAATTGGGGGCCAAGAGAAGAAAAATGAATTTAAAAGCTCCCTTTACAATCGGCTCCCATAGGCCTAGGGGATCAGACAGACAAATGAAAAAAAACATAATAAAATGTGATAAATGTTATAATAGAAGTTGGTAAAAATGGCTATGGGGATATAAAAGAATCCATTCATTCTGCTAGAGGGCTTTGAAAACATACCACATTATAGTTTCTTACTTCTGCAAGGCATTGACTTGCAGACTTGCATTTTTGTTTGGGTTCATATTCAAATGATTTCTTCATTTCCTGAGCAGGGAGGAATCGTTCTAACATTTGCCAGGCAACAGGGTCCATTAGGCCATCCAAGCTGGAAAATGTGTCACAGAGCATTCACAAATGGAAAGATCCATGAACAGGCAAGTCAGAGATGACCGTGGACTGCTTTCCTGTCAAGCTGAAGAAAATCTCCCAAAGACGGTCCATGGGCCCCCTTTCGAGCACACCATCAGTACATTACTTTAACATAAAAAATAAGTACAGTAGGGAAAGAGGTATGTTTTCCAAATGCTTAAATCATTGCATCACATTCTTCTCTAACTGAAAAAGGTTTGCATCCACTCCCGAGATGCATATTTCACCCGACTTGTTGACAGTTGGTGAAGGACAAGAAGAATTTCTCCCTCTCACGTCTGATCAAATGCACAAAGAGAGGTGCCACCAATTAACTTAAAACTTTGGCAACGACAGCGTCCCATGCCTCATTTAACAATAAGTCTACAATTTCTGACCCCATAATGATGTCGTTCCTCATAACTTATCCCCTCAGTTATCCACTGCTCACTTATCATAGGTTTGCAGCTCTGAACCCTTCTTTGCCTTGATAAATTTCCCAAATCACAGCCTTTCACAGAATTTATGAAAATCTTTGGAACTTTTTAAAACAAAGCATATAAATGTACAGAAAGTTTTTCTTATCTACATTTAGCATTGCGGAAAAAAGTCATAAAACATGGGGATTTCGGGGACTTTTTCCAAATGAGTATTACATAATTCAAAATCTATACGTCTATAGACACCATTCATTTTCTTATTAATATTGATAGTAATTCTAACAGGACCCATGGAATAGAAAATGTTACTCAACGTGCTCCATTCACAGCCATTGCATATCCATAGCAATACCTCTTAATTTTCCAGCGTGGGATACGATTTTAGTGAAATTAAAACTGGACAAATTGAAATTATGTAATTCATTACTTTCAGTGACAATTATCAGGTTTCTATGATTCTATTTAACCCTGATGCATCTTTAAGACTCATCCCAAATGCCATCTCCTCTAGGAAGTCAGTCACCATTTCAACTCACATATACTCTCTCTTCTATGAAACAAGAGCACTTGCCTTTTATCCGTAATTTTGCAATTAAAATGCACCAGGTCTTGGAGTAAAATATTTCCAAGATTCTTAGTGTAGTTTTCTTCTTTTCATGAAAGTAAGTACCTCATTTCCCCAAGTAGGAAGTAAGTACCTCATGCTTTGCTTCTCTTTGTACTGCTCATTCCAGCAAGTACTCGTCTAGTCATTCGATCATGCATCCATTCCACAGATATATTTTTTTAAGATTTTATTTATTTATTTGACAGAGATCACAAGTAGGCAGAGAGGCAGGCAGAGAGAGAGAGAGAGGGAAGCAGGCTCCCCGCTGAGCAGAGAGCCCAATGTGGGACTCGATCCCAGGACCCTGAGATCATGACCCGAGCCAAAGGCAGTGGCTTAACCCACTGAGCCACCCAGGCGCCCCATTCCACAGATATTTGATGAGCGACTACCAAATGTCAGAAACTATGTGGAACACCAGAATTATAACCTGGTGTCCCCACCCTCAGGCAACAGAGTTTAACGGGGAAACAAGCTGGTATATATGTACTTACCATCCAGAGTGAATTGTGTATTAATGAGTAAGCCCGGGGAGATATGGAAATTCATCAGAAAGACCCCAAACTGGAACTGAGTCCTTGTGGGACTCCTGGATTAGGGAAGGCAGGGACTGCATGCAAGGAAAAGGAAGGTCATGAGCAAAAGCCTGGAGAAGACACAGACAGCACAGCGCTACAGAGAGAGAAGGCATCTGAAAATTATTTGTGTTGGTTGAAGTGGGATAAGCATAGAAGGAAAGGGGGGATAAAAAGGAAGAAGGATAATATCAAAAGAAGTTTCGGGGTTTTGTGGGTTTTTTTTATTTTTAACACAAAATATTAAAAAGTACATGCAATTTTAGTTCTTTGTTGGAAGTCTCCTGCGGAAAACTACTCTCTAAACAGCACAAATAAACGAATTACTAAATATTGGATTCACTTTTAAGGAAAGTGAATAAACCCTCATTGGGCGGGGGTAGGGGGGTATTTAGCTCCCTGAGGCAGCTGGCCTTGTACAGGGAGCTAAATGTCATTATTTCCAAGCATGAGTGTGCTTTACTCACTAAGATAAGACTTGATTATACCTTTCCTTTTTAGGATCCCTGAGGGCTGGGTAATTCTATGATGGTGGTATTCTTCTTGAACTAAATAAAAATAACTCTCCACGTGTTGAGGGGACAGAGTAGGAAGAAGGAGTCAAGTAAGATACTAAGAATATACTTAATTGAATCATTCCATTTATCGTATAGGAGTCAAAGATTCTCAGCAATAGGATATTCTAAAATAAATCAACCAATATAGAGGAAGTGGCAGTCCCTCGCCTTAATTCAAATCTCTCGAGAGACAACAATTATAATATCTACCAGTTATCAGGACCGTGTACTGAACGTGTGCTGAGGATTCCATACAATCTTCTATCTCCAAGACCACTTTGAAAGTTGGGCATTATTAATTGCATTAGGAAATACTCAGTAAATGATTGTTAAATGAGTGAACAAAAGCTCCACCTAGCCAATTGCTCCAGAAGCAGATCAATCCACTCATCCAACAATAAAAATTGAGGGAATGCCATGTGTCATGTACCTAGCAAATCCTGCAGCTTCCCAGGAATCTGAGCCCTGTTGGCCCTTAAAGAAAAAAAAACAAATAGCTGTGCAAATTTATAACCATCCGTGGTACCTGGCACATATTAAATATTTGCCAAATGATTGGACAGATGAATGAATGAATGAATGAATGAATGAATGAATACAAGAACAGCAAAGGCACTCCCAAGCCAATATACTAAGGAACCCTTTCAAAGACAAAAGAAAGAGCCCACATTGCTTCATTCCGAAATGGACAACCAAAAGAAGGTTTTTTCTTGCACTGTGTGGGAGCACTAACTTCTATCCCCACTTCTACCCTTCTCACACTGCTGCACACTACCCTGAAGCCAAACGGAAGGAAGAATGCAGCAAAGAGAGAAACTGAACATCGCCAGTTCTTGCCTTAACAATAAAAGAGTTGGGACAAATTCAATGGATTTGATCAATGGATCTAACAAAATAATTTGAGACTTTATGGCTTATTGATCAAGGAACTATGCCTGAGAGGTGCCCATCCATCACCTCTGAGGCCAGAGAACTCCCAGAGAAAACACTGCTCCTGCTGCAAATCACAGTCACCCCTCAGAATTCAAAAGTTCAATGGCTCTGTCTACCAGAAAAACCTTAGCAGGAACTAACAAGGCAATATTCTTTCTGCAGGAGGGGAGAATGAACAGTTAGGCGGCATAATGAACCTGAAATGGAGTATACATTTTGGATATCATCCTCACCATGACCTTGTCAGATAAGTGATGGAATCCGTATTCCACAGACAACGAAAATGAGGTTCAGGGCATTTAAGTGCCCCCATCAGACACACACACAGCCGGGAAGTGCACTTGTACCAGAACTTTCTAGTTTCTACCCCATTCTTCCTCTCCACCCAGTTCATCAGACTCCACAGGGAGGTGTTTTCTATGGGAGTCAAAGCCAGAATATCTCTAGAGTAAGGAATTATAATATCCAGCTCAAAATAGTGATTATAATCCTCTAGAATTCATTTTTCAAGGAAAAAATTATCGAGCAGCTCCAAGTTTTCTAAACCCTGGGATCCAACACTGAACAGAGGTAGACAAAGGCCTTGCCCTCATAGAGTTCACCTTCTGGGCTGAGAGACAGAAAATGCTTAATAAATGTGTGTGTGTGTGTGTGTGTGTGTGTGTGTGTGTGTAACAAGTTTACCTAACCACCTGAATTCAATGGACTGTGAAGCAAAATCTTTATTTTATTTTTAATCATCATGATCGCATTTAAATTTACTATGCTGAAGCTTTCTTCCTGACCCTGGGTGAAATCTAGGGCACCTAGTGAAGCATTTCTCACCATTTTCAGGTCTTACTGAACAGTCTCATTCTCAGAAATTTTAAAGATTAATCCAAATTAATATCAAATATTGCTCTCATTGATGTTTGGGTTTGAGCCTGTCCTCTATCTTGGGCTGAGAAATGCATTCCTGTCTCTTTAGTCCTTTTCACTCCTGATTTTTTTGTCTCAGATTCCTTCAAGGCTGGTGGGGAGGTAGGAGGGAAAGGGATGCAGAGAGGGAGTTGGGACAGCTAGAGGGCAGGACACATGAGTTCCCCAGAACTGCAGTGTGGCCCTTTCTCTTGGGGGCACTTTGGAGGCCCTTCAATGATCTTGTCTCACTAAGGACCTCTCTCAGGAGCATTTTCTGGCAAGAGTCTTGCCTCCCCATCAAGTGACCTCCCAACTCATGACTACTCTGACCCCATTCACCCACTCACCCTTCTTACCATACAGATCCCTCCAGTGATAGTCAACATTACCCCTCCAGCATTTCCGTGGGTGCCTTTGGCTGCAGGAAACCATCTTGGGTAAGAGCTTGCTCAAGAAGATTCAAAGCTGGTTACATTATTCAGACTAACCTGATCTGCTGGAAGGTATGAGTACTACCGTCCGTGAATGAAGCTTGCTCTCCCTGTGGCCCTGCCCTGTGGCTCCAGCCAGCCCCTCGGAATCCCACCTTGGGTCTAGACAGGAAGGAATCTGGCACCGGTCTGTGCATCTACCAATCTCCCACTTCCACCAAAATCCAGGGACAGGGGTCACATTTGCTGAGTAATTTTCTTGTAGACAATGTAGTTGGCTTATGTTAAAGAGGAAATTCTCCTTCCCCCAGAGAGAGGGAGTCAAGGCCCAGGACAGCCACTGGCAATCCTCTTTATGGGGGGTCCTTCTTCTCATCAATCATCTCACCTCTGCTTACCTTCCCTTGAGAGGGGTGAAGGGGTAAGGGCTACTGGACAATTTTAAAGTTCCCTCTCACAGATATACATAGAAGTTCTGACACTTTTTCTTAAAGTGTATAAGCAATTAACACTTTTTGCTTTCCTCTTTGCAACCTCAGATAAATCCAAGACGACAGAACAACTTTCATCATACAACCTGTTATATACAATTTCACTTCGTAATCAGTGTTATGGAAAACCGTAAAGCACAGGAAGTTCAGAGAGCATCAAAGAGAGTATCAAGGTGGTAGGAGCTACTCCCTGAGAAGGGCACTCAGAGGAACAGACACTGAAGCAGAAACCTGAATGGAGTAAGGAGTAAGTCATGCCAACAGCAGGAGCATGAGCATGAAACAGAGGACACCACCAATGATCAAGCCCTGATGGGGAACACTAAGCTTGTGCAGGAATTGGGAAGATGGCTAATGAGGACAGAGTCAGGTGAAGGGAAGATGCGGCAGAAGTTAGTGGAAGAGGGGTAAGTGGAAGCCAAACAATGTGAGACTTCCAGATCGTAGAAAGGCAGTAGGATGTGCCCCCGAGAGGGATGGAAGTCACTGGAGAGTTTCAAGCTGGATGGAATCACGAGTCTGGTTTTGTGTTTCAAGCATCAACAGCTGTTACGTGGAGAGGAGACGATGGAGTTATAATCATCCTCACGTGCAAACGAGGCTGAGGATCTAGCGAGAGCATTGTGCGGGATGTGTCTGTTCCGCTCCGTTGGAAGACTTACACACACACAGCAAAGAAGCAACAACGGCAGATGCTGAGGGAAAACTAGGCCCGTTCTCCCCTGGACCTTATCTCATCTGACGTGTGAAACTTGAGGCTAGAGGTTAAAAGCAACATTTTCAATGGGACTCCTGGGTGGCTCAGTTGGTTAAACATTTGCCTTCAGCTCAAGTCATGATCCCAGAGTCCTGGGATCAAGTCCCGCATCCAGTGCTCCATTCAGCTGGGGGTGGTGGTTCTGCTTCTCCCTCTACCTCCGCCCCTCCCCCTGCTTGTGCTCTCTCTCGACAAATAAACAAAGAATATCTTAAAAAAATTTTTTTAAAGAATATTTTTGAGATCACAGAAATAGGTTAACTCAGTATAGTAAAATGAATCATTATTAAATGTACTCAAGAACAAGTCTTTAGGGAAGTGTATTTGGACTCTCTTGCTCATAACACATCATGCCATCCTTGGTGGCTTAAAACAGAAAAACAATATTTTATGACATCTAATGGTTTCTGTGGGTCAAGAACTGCGAAGGGCTCAGCCAACTGGTTCAGGTTCAGGGTCTCTTGTGTGGCTGCCATCAGATGCCACGGAAGCTGGAACAGCCGTGCTGGGTAGATATGCTCCATTTGCTGCAAAGAAAACTACTTTTGACCATCAGCACTGTTTTGTTGTAAATTAAAAAAAAAATGGGGGCTAGGATCAAGACATGTATGCATAACACTGGGCACAAAAGTGCTATGTGCCTCTCTTAAATGCCTATAATCCTGGGATGCCTGGGTGGCTCAGTTGGTTAAGCGGCTGCCTTCGGCTCAGGTCAGGATCCCAGCGTCCTGGGATTGAGTCCCACATCGGGCTCCTTGCTGAGCAGGGAGTCTGCTTCTCCCTCTGCCTCTGCCTGCCTCTCTGTCTGCCTGTGCTCACTCTCTCTGACAAATAAATAAAATCTTAAAAAAAAAAATGCCTATAATCCCATAGACTCGTGCATGCACACACATCCACGAACACACATGTGCATGTGCACACACAACTCAGCCCCCAGAGCCCTTGAACCCCCAACTGTGATTACTTCCACCCTGACCCGTACTTTTTATCCACAGTATTGGGGCAACTGGCAACTGTGCCCACCATTTTTGTGTACATAGATGTAGCCTTGGAGAGCTTCCTCTGAACTCCTGGAGAAGATTTGTAGATGGTTGTTCCCTCAGCTCAGGGCAAAGTAATTTCTTCGGAATTCCGCTGTCATCCATCGTCCTCACATGAACAGCCTGGAGATGTGGGGTTGCAGAGTGCATGGCTTTGATGCCGTGGATTGGCTGGGCTCCAGCTTTTTACTCTTAGTAACCTTGTTCTGCCATCCGATGTTAAATATAGAATGTAAGGGGCACGATAAGACCTCCAGAGTCCCAGACAAATTCTAATTCCTCCTGTCTTTCCATCTATCACCATCTGCTTATTTCTCTATTTTATGGGGTTTATCATCCCAGTACTTTGTTATTTACAGTTCCATTATCCTGCTACAACCTAATCCATACCTTCAGAGTGGGACACGAAGCTTACTGGTATCACAACTACTTGGGATACCATTAACACATCAACAAACCAGAAAGCAGCTTGCCGGAATCCTCAGTGAAGGAGAAATGAGTAAAAAATCATCAAATGGAAGAAAACAACTTTATATAAAAGAGTTGCCCAAAAGAGGAAACTTCTAGAATTTTTGCAGCATGTCTACACTCTGCCTAATCTGTGCCTTTTATATCTGCAGCTACTCCAAAACACTATAAATGTCAAAACATTGGGAAAATACATACTATGGTATAGTGGGAAGAGCTGCATTAAATTTTATAGACCCTAGATCAAAATGTACCTCTTCTATCACCATTAGTGCAAGGCCACCAGAAGCTGGTTCTGTAATCTTCAGTGACACTCAGGGCCTGGACCTGATCTGTTAACTAAGAGAATGGAGTAGGTAATTTCTCTGTTTCCTCTTAGTTTTCTCCTCTGAAGATGCAGAATATTGTGTATGGCACATCCCAGTTAAACAGAAGATCCAACTAAAACATTCATTCCCCTACATTCTATTTACCTAAGTTCCACTGTAATAGTGGAGTAATAGTAACAATAGCTATGTCATCTGTCTGTCTATAAACCTCATACACTTTCGCATCCATCTATCTCCCATGTAAACTTCAAAGTGTTGTTCAAAACTAATAGCCCATTTTTTTTTAAAGATTTTACCCATTTATTTGACAGACAGAGATCACAAGTAGGCAGAGAGGCAAGGTAGAGAGAGAGGAGGAAGCAGGCTCCCCGCGGAGCAGAGAGCCTGATGCGGGGCTCGATCCCACGACCCTGGGATCATGACCTGAGCTGAAGTCAGAGGCTTCAATCCACTGAGCTGCCCAGGTGCCCCAAAACCCCTCTTTCTATGCCCTACCAAGTACCCGATATTGAAGGGATAGATGCAATCACATGACAGGCAAAGAGATTCTTTGGCACAGTGGTGGTACAGTTTCCACGGTTCTTCTTTCTGGAGTTAGAAGAATACTTCAGAATCATTCAAATGAAACAAAGAACTACAGAAACATAAGTCATACAAAATGTTCCTGTATCAGAGCATTATAATAATCTTTCAAGGACACATGAAAGAAGTACCTAAGCTCAACTCTAAGCCCAAGTCAAGGCTAAGTTTGCATCAACTGCTTAAATATAATGCCTTGTATCTTCAGAGCAAGTTCAAATTTAGGAAACACATTCATAGAGGTTATTTCATCTGAATCTCACAAGGACCCTGAGTCCTTGTAAACTGAAATGGAATTGTTCAGCTCATTTCACAGGCCAAATAACTGAGCTCAAAGAGGATAAGTGACCTGCCCCAAAACACAAATGAACTAGAGATGGGATCAGGACCTAACAGAACCATAGAGTTCCAAGTTCTGAGGGACCTTAACGGTCATCCAGTGAACTTCTCATCTGAGGCTTCAGTTCAAAAGCAATGATGGCCAGCTGTTCATCAAAACTGGGGCTCTCCTTTCCACAGCACATATCTGTAACTGAGATGTGGCCTCCTAATCAGAGACTGCATTCTCTAGTTTTGTATCCAGGAGGAATCATATTACCACTTATCACAAACATAATATGAGGAAAAGTGATATATGTCACTTCTGGGCACAGATGGGTAAGGAAAAGCTCTCCTTACTCCCTCTTCACCGTCTCTTCCCTGACTCAAAGGACACTGAAGCTCAAGGAAGATGGTGGAGCCAAAGACAGCAGGTGCCCTGAATTACCATGGGAAAAAAGTTACCTACCAACAGGAACACTCATAGGGACTCTACATGAACAGAAAAGAATCTTAAATTATGTTAAGAAACTGACATTAGAGATTTACTTTTTTCCATAGTTAGCATTACCAATAACCTCCCCACACACACACATACAAGCTCCCTGCCTTCAATTAAACAATGGCAAGGGAGGGGCTCACTCTTACCACAGGCCTGTCATTGCATGTCTGAATGGCTTCTGACCACTAAACAGCTTTCCTTAGTTGAGCAGATTTTTTCTCTGTTATCTCAGTTGGATCGTGGTATGCCTTTACAACACACACAGAACTGACGTAACACTGCTTTCACATGACTCATGTCTGTCTCTAACCCTTTATTAGGACCTCTCTTTATTATAGACCAATGATTCTTTATAGAAGTCACATTTCCACAACAAGATTGTAAGTTCCTCCTCTCTGGCACTGCTGGGTGACCTTCTGGGCCAAGGACAAGGTTTGATGAATGCTGAGTGTCTGATGGAGGCTTGTCCTCATTCTGGAGTTGGGCTATCATTTGGAAATTGGAAACATTCTTTTGGAAGAACTTTTGGAAACATTCACAGATTCATTCAGACCAGCTTAGGTTCTTTCCCTGTTGTGTTCCTACAGCACCTTCCATATCTTTCTATTATAACCCTTCTCACATGATAGTCAAGTTGTAATCTACCCCTCTACCTGATAAAGGCATCTGACCGGAGCCTACCAGCAACAGCAAGAAGTCCACTCTCCATTAGTTCATCACACACAGAACCACAGCTTGTACAACTCCAGGGGGTGCCATTCCCTCATGGACCTCAAGTTTGTGCTGTAAGGTGGACCTGAGCACAGAACATCTGGGGGCCCAGGAGGGATGCAAAGGTGCCATTCTTTATTCTTTATCTCGGGCTACCTCTCAGGCCACTTTGTGGTACCTGGAGAGCTCATATTCCTTTTCCCCTTCTCACTGCTTTTCTCTCACTCCCACTCACTGCACCTACACAAACCCCACCTCCATCCTATCACAGACATCCTTCATGCCCTGCATTAGAGCAGAGCATACATAATAAGTTTAGAAAGGAGACAATGTATTTCCAGCCTGCTCACAGGGATACCTCTCCTAGCACTGCTTGAGGAGTCCTTACATTAGGACATCTCGCCCAGGGGAAGGAAGACTGACATGAGGGAGGAGACTGAGCCGCTAGATGGGGAGGCAGAAAGGGTAAAAGACATTGAAAACTCCATCACTTCCTTATTTGCTTATATGTCTTCTCCTCTGACTTACTATATACTTATTAATTCACTTATTTAAAACTTCTCTCACATTTACTAGGTACTAAGCATTGTTCTAGGCATTTTGCAAATGTGAACTCATTTTACCCTCATAGTCCCTTTATAAGCAGCGTCTCCTGTCATCTCCATTTTACAGATGAGGAAATGGAGACTGAGGTCTTGTGACTTGCCCAACATCACCAGTCAGGGGTATAGCAGGATCTGAACCCAGAACCCATGCTGTTAACTGCTAACTCTCTGCTGCCACTGAGAGGTGCTCCTTCAGAGCTTGCTTGGAGGTTTGGATGGGGGAACACAGTGACTTGTATACCCTAGAGCAAAAAATGCTCCTCCTGTATCTGGGAAGGTCATCCTCTTTGACCAAGTGGCAGCTTTGGAAGGGATGCAGATGGCGTGGTGAAGAAGGGAGGAGGGGACAGCCACCTAGCCAGCCAGATCTGCCAAATCAACCCTGGCGATCCAGGGAGTGACAGATGTCACAGCCAGATTGCCCTCACATCCTAGAGGAGCTCTTTGAAAATAGAGACTGGATCACACTGCTGTATCCCCACAAGCTGGCACTAGTTTCTGCAAGACAGGAGGCATTAAAAGGTGCTTGAATCCATAAGTGAGTGAATGAATGAATGAATGAATGAATGAATGAATGAATGAATATCTCACCTGATTTACTCAGAAAGGGTGCCCTGAATGGGAACTGCCTCCACCACGAGTTTGCAGCCCTTTCCAGGCACACATTGTCTATAGGGTTATTGCTTCCCAAAACAGAACAGAGAGAGGTACCCAATGCTTCTCCCCGATGCCTAATGACAAGCTGAAATCAATCTCCCCAGTTGCAGACAGAAACATAAAGGGGAACGTGGTAATCCTCTCCCCTTCAAAACGTATTCTCTGCACACCCAGCCCCAGAGAAGATGCTTCCGGAGAAAAGCATGAGGTCCTCTGTTCCAGGGGCCTCTCCCTGCAGAAAGCAGTCTGTTATGTGCCCCAGCAATATGGAGCTACCCGAATCACATCCCTTCTGAGGCACAGGTGTCGAGAGGGGAGAGTGGCCACCAGAGCTGCTGGTATTCCTGAGGGAAGTAGCCTCATGTGGATCTGTTTGCTCACCTGTATGGCTTCGTTTGCCTTGGTCTCCTCAACAGGTTGGAAAGGATTCCTGGTTTCCATTTTAGACATAAGGAAAGTAAACCAAGGCTCACTGTGTTTCATTGACATGCCTAGGTTCCGAGGGCTAATAAACTGAACTTTGGATCAGGACATTGGATATGAACCCCTTGCTTTTCATTTTTGCAAATGCCATTTTTTGAAAATGTAGGGGAATAAACCTTAAACAGATGCAGAATAGCCCTAAGATGCTGGGCCTGTGTGTGGGTTTCATCTGTCACTTGCCCTCCTTGCCTTCTCCGAACCATCCTTGACAGAGTTCCTATGGCCTCCTTGGAAAATCCCACCTTGGACCCGAGGCCAACAATTCCCTTTTGCTAAGTAAATCCCTGAAAGTGTGACATCGGAACCCTCCATGGACTGAGAAGAAGGAGAAGAGCACCAGCCCCACCTCTTCCACCAAGCAGCTGTGACTGTGAATGAATCATTTAACCTCTCTGGGCTGACTTTTCGTATTTTTGCACATAAAACAAAGGGATTGGATTAAACATGTGCTGGGTCCCCGGTGGGTTGACACTGATACCGTAGGTGAGCTTTATGGCATGCAAGCACAATGAAAGGCAATACAATTAGGTAGAAATTATCCAGACCTTAACCAGAGGCAAGAGGCTGCGAATACTCGGTGGCGATCTAGGAAACGGATTCGAGAATTTATTGTAGACTGCTGAGGACGTCAGCCCAATGTGCTGTGGCCACGAAGGTCAACAAAATGATGAGTGTTATCCAAAAGGGTATTGTAAAACAGAAAGCAGAACACAGTTAGCATTTACCCAGAAAACAGAGCCAGTCGATAGACTTGGAAAGGCAAGGCTCTTCAAGCTGCTCCACGTCTGGAAGCAGACTGAGGAATTAGAACAAATCTGGAATGAGAAAATGTTAATGGCTGAGAGCATGGAAAGTGGTAATCATTGAAGGACAGCCTGAAAAGATTTAAATTACACTATGATTATGAAAAAGCAATTCTCTGCCATTAGTATCCCATATAATATTTAATAACACTCCTTAATTTAGTTATGCATACATATTTAAAAGTCTCAGATTAAATAAAGTAAAATGTTATTTTAGAAATAATGCTGCTCTCACTCACATTTCATGAAACAATTAAACTCTTCATGTGCACCTCTAGTAGGAGTAACTTTTTCATTATTTAAGTCACATTTTGAATCATCTCGCACAGTTTTACAAAGCACATCTTCTCACTGCCACTGAAGCCACCCAAGATGGGGAACTTCTGAAGCCACAAATGATGCTTCAACCAGAAATCATGTTCCAACTCACAAGTTCCCACTCACACAGCGATTGGGACTAGCCATCATTTCATTCATCCTGTAATTATAATCATGATCATTAGAACACTATAATTTGTGATATGTTCTCTCTAAAACTTTAACCACTCATCAGTACTGCCTTTTAAAGTTGTTTCCAGTGACATCAATCACTTGCCGTTGTGAGATTATACCTTCAGAAATAATGACTAAATTACTAATATCTTTGCCCTTCTTTTATTTTAACAATTTCATCAAATGATTTCTCTAAACATCACAAGCTAGCATTGATGGAAATGATTTAAGGATCATTGGTCTTCTTTAAAAAAAAAATACTTTGTTGTTTAGGGAAAAAAATTACTTGAGAGACCATGTCATAATATGAGCAATTACATGATCAAAGATAGAGCAACTCTTTCTTTTCCAAGAGATAACTAGAAGATAGCCCACCTGGTCTTCACACATAGAGAAGATGCTAATTAGGAATTTTAAAATGACAATAAAGGCTACACTTCGGTTATTTCTTTTGTATATTATTACCTAGGGATTTGATTGTTAAAGGGTTGGACGAGATGCCTAGTATGTATTGGACATGTACTGTGTGTCAGAGGTTTACATATATGATTCCCGGGAAGAATTAAGATCACAGATATGGGTTTAATTATGTCTAGCTCACAGGTGAAGAAGCTGGGACCCAAAGTTTTTAAATACCCCATTTCCCCTAATCACCACATACCGGTACTAGAATTAGAAGTGAGTGGGATGTCTCCAAATCTAAAATCCAAACTCTTTTTCTTTTAAATAATATTTATTTATTTATTTACTTTAAGAGAGAGCATGAGCAAGAGGCACAGAGGGAGAGGGAGAGAGAATCTCAAGCAGACTCTGCTCCGAGCACGGAGCCTGACACAGGGCTCGATCTCATGACCCTGAGATAATGACCTGAGCTGAAACCAAGAGTCGCAGGCTTACCCAACTGAGCCACCCAGGCACCTCCCCCAAACTCTTTCTATCACATCCATTCAAAATACTAGAGTTCAAAATACTAGACATATTTACTATGTCTATCACATCCATTCAAACTATCACATCAATTCAAAATACTAGAAGTTCAAAATACTAGAACCAGAAGCTGTAGCTCAAAGCCTTAGAGAGATAAATATAAAATAGGGTGTCTATTACTTCAGATAATTACAAGAATTTATGTCTTCATGCTTTGCAATTTTGATCATCTTTTGCATTTATTATCTCATTTGATCTCTGTAGAAACTAAATATCTCCCCAATCGATACCTCCCAGTACCTCTGGTAGAGCATAAAAATATAAAGTAATTCAAAACAGAGTTAGGTCTATTCACACATGGTTTATAAAAGTCGCCCCAAGTCTGTGACGATCAGCACATTTTGTACGGGCACTCACAGGTCCCTGACTTCTGCACTGACACAGAAGTCTCAGGCAGCCACGTTCTTCTGTGTCAGAGACAAAACAAATGGATAGGTGGACCTCAGGCCCACCTCTGTTATTTCCACTGGAAATGCTTCTAAAAGATAAGGGGTTTTTAAAGACATGAACACGGTTTTATTTTCACACCTCAAAGAACAAGAAGTCCTTACTGCCAAATACGCCATCACTGTTTGGGCTTACCCGATGTCTGGGCGCCTGGGTGGCTCAGGCAGTTAAGCCTCTGCCTTTGGCTCAGGTATGATCCCAGGTCCTAGGACTGGGCCCACATCCCTTTCCTGCTCAGAGGGGAGCCTGCCTTTCCCTCTGCCCTTCACCCACTCATGTTCTCTCTCTCTCTCAAATAAATAAATAAATAAATAAATAAATATAAATACATAGATAGATCGATAGATAGATAGATGGTAGATAAAGTAAGTAAATTTCCCTGATGTCATTACTTGTTTTCTATCTGTCCTTTTAAAATTTTTGTTTCCGCAATTATGTTTGGTCCATGGGATTCAAAGTGTCTTGTATTCTAACATTCCTTCCCTGACTATGTTTCTTGCTGTTTATTTATGGAAGTGTACTCGTTCTGCCATGCCCCACATTCTGGATTTTGCTGATTATATCCCCGAGATATTGTTGAACTTGCTTCTTGGCACCCTATATTTCTTAAAAAACCAGGTTCTTAGAAATAAAGACTTAGTTTCAGGGTTTGTTTGTGTGTGTGTGTGTGTGTGTGTGTGTGTGTGTGTGTGGTTTTGTGTTGTTTAAATATGTCTAGCTGCCTCTCTTTTTGTGATGTTAAGACTACCAGTGGGCTTGGAAATTGCAAACTTGACAATCCAATTTTAGTAGCCATAGATGGTTATTGCCTGTGTTATTAGGGATTGCAAGAAGGTGATTTCTACAGGGCTCAATTCTAATATATTTATTAGCTTGAAATCTAAAAAGAATTTCCTCTTTTCAGCTATTTGCTTATGTTAAAGCATGTATTTGTACAGGAAAGTTCACAAAAATGTTTGATTCTTTCCCTTTATTTACCACTCTGTAGAATAATGGATTTTTTCTCTAACATCTCCCAAAAGTGGCAAATGGTATTTTTATTTTTTAATATCATAATTAACTCATAAATTTTAACATATTTAATATATATTAATCCTCTGGGGGTTTTTCTTTTTTCAGTGTTTAAGTTATCCTGACTCTGGTTGGGTTAACAGAGATTTTTGTCACTAGTCTTGCAGTGACTTTAGAAAACTTGCTACTTTTAAATCCAGAAGATAGTTCAGGCTCATTGGACCTTTCCTGCCCCAGTGTCAGAATCAGCCATTTTCCCAAAGAGGCCTTCTTCCTTTTAGTGTTAAATGGTAGTTAGAGGCCCTGTGTGGGGCCAGAGGTGCTCACTGCCACTGGGAGTTCACTGTTTCTAGACTTTATCAGTGGATGTAGCTAGAAAACAAACTGAGGGCTGATTTTTAATTCTTTATAAACATAAAGAAGATACATAAAGAAGGGGGAGGGTCAGAGGGAGAAGCAGACTCTCTTTTACTATGAAAATTTTAACTGTTTGCTCTAATGCTTTTTTCAGAATAACAATGCTAACATTATTACTAGTAATGTGATTTATAATTTAAGATTTATTTATAGTTCTTTTATTTCCTGAAAATGTGTCACACTAGAAAGATATATTCAAATCATTATGACTTTGAAAAAAGATTTTCTCATGTGGTAAATCCACCAACTTGATACACATTGTTTCATTTATTTCACTTCACTTTTAAATTTTAGGAATTGCTTTTTTTCTTATTTTGATTTTATTTTGTTTCATAATTTTCTAAAATATTCATGGGGTTCCAAATGCACAAAACGCAAGTTTAGCTTATCTGCATTCCGAATGTCTCCACCATCTCCATGTCCCCCCTCCTACTCATAGATAAATATTTAACACTTTGGTATATCTTCACTTCCTTGTTAAGGAAAATGTCTATACATATTATACATTCCTACAGCTTCTTTTTTAATTTTTTTTTACATTTTGCTAAAAGAAGAGGGTTTTTTTTTCCTAAATATTATTTATTTATTTGAGAGAGAGAGTGAGAGAGCACAAGAGGGGGGAGGGTCAGAGGGAGAAGCAGACTCTCTGCTGGGTGGGTAGCCAGATGCAGGGCTCAATCCTGGAACTTCAGGATCATGACCTGAGCCAAAGGCAGATAAGTAGAGTTTTATACATACTCCAATGAACCTCCCTTTCTTCAGTCAACAATACATCACTTCAGAGTAGCATATATACATGTCTTTGTTCCTTTTTGAGAAGTCTAATAGCTTAGTATCTGTATATATCGTAGTTTATTCAACCAGTCCTGTATCGATAGAAATTTGGCATTTTTCTCCTGATAGGTAGAAAAAGACAGGCATTTGTACTCATCTGCTACCAAGGATTGTAATGAATACTTGTGTCAAATGTCTTCATACTTTTGCCAGTGTATCTTTGGGTTCCTTAAAGTGGCCTAAATGGGTCAAAGTGAAAATGCATGTGTCATTTTGTTAGATTTTGCCCAATCCCCCTCCATAAGACTTGTACCAATTTGTATTCCCACCCGACACTTGCAAATACCTATTTCCCCGTAGCCTATTCAATACAGTACATTATCAAAACCTTGGAATTTATCCACCTAAAAGGTGAGGGATGCTATCTCATTTTTTTAATTTTATATCTCTCTTATTATAGTAAGTGAGACTGAACATATTTTAATATAGTCAAGTCTTTTTCCTCCTGTGAACCTTTTATTCATATCTTTGGTCCAATTTTTCTATACTTCATTTTCACCCTTCTGTTTCTCTGTTTTAAGCATTTTATGTAGCACTACTTTGTGTTGTAATTTGCAAATATTTTCCAGTTTTTTCTTTATGTTTTTGTTTAGCTTATAGCCTTTACTGTCATGAATTGGTAGAGGGTTTTTTTTTTAATTTTTGTTTATTTATCTAGTTAAATTTGCCAAACTTTTCCCTCACTGCTTCCATAAAATGAAGCATAGTGGAAAAAATATTGTTTCTAGATTATGAAGGAATTTTGTGTTTTCATTTATATGTCTATGGTTTTATTTTTCACATTTATTATTCATTTGGAATTCATGTCAGTGTATAGTATGGGGAATGAATCAAATTTTACTTGGAATTCCAGTTTATGCTTTTTGAAATTTTACTTTCTTTCTTTTCTTTTTTTTTTTTTTTTTAAATTAGGCTCTACTCCCCAACATGGAGCCCAACTTGGGGCTTGAACTCACAACCCTGAGATGGAGACCTAAAGTGAGATCAAGAGTCAGATGCTTAACTGAGCCACCCAGGTATCCCCTGAATTTTTAATTTCTGAACATGTTTTTGCACATCCTCAATCATTAGTAGTTTAAACAGATAGAGAATTCTAGTCTGGAAATAATCTCCTCAGAATTTTTAGCACTCAATGTCCTCTAACACCCAAGGTTGCTCTTGAGACATTCAGATCCCCCCCCCACACACACACACACACACTTCCCTTTCTCCTCTTTCATCTTTCTCTGTCCTCTCTCAGCATTTAGAATCTTCTTTTTATCTCTGTTGTTTTGAAATATCGTGTTGAGATGTCTTTCTGAGTATATTATTTTTGCATTGTGCTGGACATTTTGAGAGCCTTTTCTATTTAAAAGCATGTATCCTTCAGCATTTGGAAATTTTCTTGTATTATTTCTTTAACAATACTACCCTCCATTTTCTGTACTTTTTTCCTAGAAACACTATTAGTCAGTTTTGGATTATTCATCTAATTTTTTTTTATTTTATTTTCAAGTCATCTCCACACCCAACATTGGGCTCAAACTCACAACTCCACTGACTGAACCAGCCACACACCACACACATCTAATTTTCTTATCCTTTTCTCTCCAGTTTTCCATCACTTTGACTTATTCTACTTTCTAGCAATTCTCCAATTATAATATTGCAGTCTTCTATTTCTATTATCTTTTTCCAAAAATGTTTCTTGAGTAGTCCATTATAGTAGCAATCTTGTCTTTTTTTCTTGGAAGCATTATTTTTTCTTATTTCTTTGGGACCATTAATTATAGCTCTTGAAGGTTTTTTGTTTTCCCATCCACAATGTCTCTGTTTCCTCTACTTCCCTTTTTTCTTTTCATTTCAGTCATTATCCCATTTTTGGAGGCTTTCCCCAACTGTCTGCCAGTTTGAGTTTTCATATTTAAAATTGAGCACCGTTCTAGGTCCAAAGGCTGGGCTTTCTCTCAGAGGTTTCTTTGGAAGATGATAGGACCTTGAGGTTGTCATTCACTGAGAGCCATCAAATCCCAATGTCTGAATGTCCTTTCTGCAGAGACAAATCTTCCATTCTACTGTGAGGATGAGGCAGATAGAGAAAAAGGACAGGGGGAGAGATTTCCTTTTCTCATCCTTGAGGATTAATAATCATTTTTTTATTCCTTTACTACTTTTTTGTAGTTGTGTGTGTGTGTGTGTGTGTGTGTGTGTGTGTTTACTTGATTTACTTGTTGTTGTTTGTCTAACCGATGATTGATTCTAACCTACTTCAAATTCTTTCTGCCAGAAAGCTCTGGTCTAAAGCAAATGTCCAAGTGCTATAATAATCTCATTTTTATTATTCATAGGTAGATGGGAAGATACATAAAAAAAGAAGAAAGGAAGGAAGGAGGAAGAAAGCAAGGGAATGAGGGAGGGTTAGAGAGGGGAGGGAGGAAGGGAAGGGAGGGAAGAAAAGAAGGAAGGTGGGCAGGCAGGCAAGAGGGAGGGACAGGCTTAGTATAGATTGAGAAAAGACATGGTTTGGAGAGACTACATGACCCAGACACTTAACATAAGAAATCTTACCAAGTTGTTATAATCTCAGACATTTCCACTGGGGGGGGGGGGGAATCATTATGCCTGGTCTCAAATGCACACCTCCTGGCAGCCAGTATGAGAGCCCAGGCTGCCTCTAACAATCATATATTTTGTTCTCTCCCAGGCATTTTCCTGGACGAAAAGAAGACTTTTGAGAGTGAAGAGGGATAGAAGGGACAGTGTGGAAGTATCCAACTCCCCTCTGTGCCCAGCGGGGCGTTAACTATGCTTTCCAGCCAACATAGGGAAACCAGCACCCACAGAGGCCCCCCGACAGTGTCACATTGAACACAGAGTTGGACACAGTCCCTTACTTGGTGACCTTTTGAAAGAGATGTGCTCTCAAACTGCCAACAGGCACCACCAGGCTGTCTGAAAGGAGCCTTTGCTGGGTTTCCTAGGTTTCTGCAGACCCACTTCAAGAAGGTTATATGTGGTTTGTGCTGAGATGGTAATAAATTAAATTATAGCTCTGGACCGGTTATCTCCCATATAATGGTACATTGTTCCACTCTCTGAAAAACCAGAGACTCAGTACTTTCTCAGCTGCCTTTGATTTTCTGAGCAGTTGTCCTAGAAATTTTTAAAGAACATGTTCTGTTTTCATCTGAAAATCTGCCATCTTGTAAACACAGCATTTCTAATAGTCGAAAAATGTTTCCTGCTTTTGGTATGCCATTCACTTTTAAATTAAAGTGTCAGGTGATAGCAGATAAAGCTTCCTGCTTCTCAAGTGTCCTTGTCACTCTTCTAGTTCAGGTTCTCATTACTGCTAGTTGACTGCAACAGCTTTCTAGCCTCCTCAACTTTAACCTTCTTCTTGATTCAAATCTTGGTCTGACTTCAAGCTTAGGCTCCTTTCATGACAGAACACTGCCTTCCTACCAGCCTTTCTAGTATGCTCATCTGATGGAATACAAGGACTGCATCTCAGAATAAAACCATTCGCCATCAGTGTATTCTCTCTGTCTCTCCTTTCTGCAATCCACGCTGTCATAGACCCTAGAGGTCCATTTTGTTTACATTTCTATGCTTAGTAGAAAGCTACTACCTACTAGCAGCTGGTACCTACTAAGCATTTGGTTAATATGTATTCAAGAAAGGAACCATTAATTTGTAGAAGCCATAGTTTACATAAGGTGTGTGATTTCCTTGCATCATCACAGTCACTGAAGTATAGGAGGAGACAAAGCAAATAATGGGCTTGATCCAGTCTGTGCTTCACGAGTGTGTCGGAAAGATAAAGGAGCAAGGTAGCCAACAGTAGGGTCTACAGACCGTGGGTGTAGTCCTGTGTGAGCCAGTGCAGGTTAGGAGAGGAATTGAGACTTGAGGTGACTCAGATTTGGGGAAAATGTTTCTGCTCAGGGGTCGAAGGCCTTGATATCAAAAAGTGAATATATCATCATGTGAGTGAGTTGAGAAACCAGACAGAAAAGAGGCTGTGGTCAGAGAACTATTGGAGGTAAGAGGTAGAGAAGTGACAAGATACAGCAAAGAGCAAGGCATGGCCATGGGCAGGTACTAAGGATTATAGAAAAGACCAAGCAACTGTAAGGCATCAAAACTACAAGACTATATTGCTAGAGTTTAGGAGAATATCCATGTTGGAAGTCATATGCCGATGCTTTGGGGAAGCAGCTAGTGTTGCCAGATGGCCCGTACCTGGAGCACAGTGAGGCATTTATGCGAACGTAAAGGGAGGAATGATTTATCCCCACCTAAGCTGGCTGGGGATATGCAGGCAAGATTTACCCACGTGCTAGGACTAAAAACACAAAGTACTGTAATGTAGTGTAAATGGTTCTGAAATATTCAGAAGAACACAAGGAAAGGAGTATTGAGTACATACTAGGAGATGTTGGGGAGCCATTCAGACAGGAAATACTAAGGGCATAAAACATCAACTATATTTCCTGTCCACTCCTTGTTACCTACTAAAATTCAGACTGTACATACAGACTGGGGTGGGTAGCAGCCTTCCTTGTCAGCAGAGGGAAGCGTGTGCCTCAGTGGGACTAATTGTAGGTGTGTAGGAAGGATCACTGTCTATCTCTGGCCACTTTGCAATGTCTCTAAGGGGCCAGTTCTGGGTTAAGAAAGTCATATTTATGTAATTTCTGTAAAAAGTAACATTTTGGGGGCAGCTGGGTGGGTCAGTCAGTTGGGTATCTGCCTTTGGTTTAGGTCATGATCCCAGGGTCTTGGGATAGAGCCCCCCGCCGGCTCCCTGCTCAGAGGGGAGTCTGCTTCTCCCTCTCTGGCCCTCCTCCTGCCCAGCTCATGCTCTCTCTTTATCTCTCTAATATGAATAAATAGAATCTTAAAAAAAAAAAAAAAGCCTGTCACGGGGCCCTTTAGGAGAGATGAAGCAATCAGCTGAGGTATGGAGAAGGAGTACTGAACAAGGTAGGCGGAAGATTTCAGAGTCAACCCTCACTTTCCACTCGCTGTCACCAAAGACCCATACTGCTTATTCTTGCTCTCAGCGCCTCAATGCACCAGGCACACTGGCTCACCTTCCCCCTGCAAATGAGAAACTGTGTTCTTACTAGATGACTACATACCACTGGAGCCACAGCAAAGGGTTACACGCAAAACAAAACAGAAAGGCCAGAGCAGGTACATAAGTGTTTATGCTCTGCGCAGCTTGGAACAGAACACAGCTTCAGTGCCCTGCATGGGGCAGTCAACTGTTCATGTTGAATTTGTTCACCTTATCTCTTTTGGGAAATATAATGAATGAAACATTCTCTCTTCCCGCCCATCCCTTGTTTACTATCAGTCTCATTTATGTGTCTATCTCTGTCATCTGCTTCCTCTCCTTCTCCCCTCCTTCTCCTTCTCTGTCTCACTTGAGTTTTTAAGTCAACTTTAAGATACAATTTACATACAAAAAGATACCCATTTTAAACATACATTTTGATGAGTCTTGACAAATTTATACACTTGTGTAACCACCATCATAATTGAGACACACAGTATTATGATCTCCCCACACAGTCCCCTCGTGCCCTTTTCCAGGCAATTCTCCTGTCTCTGACTCAAGGCAACCACTGATTTGCATTCTGTCACTATATAGTACATTTGTCTTTTCTAGATTTCCCAATAAATAAAATCTTATAGTATGTACCCACTTGTGCCTGCCATCATATACAACGCACTATGGATTTTAGATTCATGCATGTTTTCTGTAACGGGTTCAATCCTTTTTTGCTAAATAGTATTCCACTGTATTAATACCTGGGTCATAAGATAAGCACATGTTTAACTGCATAAGAAACATGTGTCCACACTGTTTCAAAATGATTACCCCACTTCTATCCCCAATGGCACTGCATGAGAGTTCCATCTGCTTCAAATCTTTGCCAGCTTTCCACATTGTCAGTTCATTTCATTTTAGCCATTCTAATGTGTGCATGCTGGTAGATCACTCTCACCTTAATTTTTATTTCCCTGATAAGTAATTATGTTGAGGATATATTCATGATCCCATTGACCATTCATTTCTCTGCTTTTGTGAACTATCTATTCACACCATTGGCCCAATTTTTTAGATGATCTATACTGTTATTACTGAGTTATAACAGTTCTTTATATATTGTGGATACAACTCCTTTGTCCAAAGACATTATCAGCAGTCAAACATTTGGTTTTGTTTAAATTAGCAAACTTTAAAAATAGCATCGTTTGCTCTAGAATTTTATTCACATCATTGGCCCAATTTTTTAGATGATCTATACTGTTATTATTGAATTATAATGCTCCTTTACATATCGTGGGTACAACTCCTTTGTCAAATACAAATCAAGAGTCAAACATTCGGTTTTGTTTAGATTAGTGAACCTGATGGGTATTAAGGATGGCAGATAGCACTGGGTGTTATATGTAAGCAATGAATCTTGGAACGCTACACCAAAAACTAATGACATACTCTTTGGTGACTAACATAACATAATAAAAAAATAAAAATAAATAAAAATAAAAATAAAATTAAAAATTAAAAAATTAGTGAACTTTTAAAAAATAGCATCATTGGCCAGAGAATTCTAAAAATATAAAATATCTCAGTAAACACTGGCTTTTAGTAACATCTGAACTTCCAGCTTTAAGTCAGAAAAAAACCAATTTTGGGCCCCTGGCTGGCTCAGTTGTTTAAGCTACTGCTTTCTGCTGAGGTTGTGATCCTAGAGTCCCAGGATTGAGTCCCACATTGGGCTCCCTGCTTGGTGGGGAGTCTGCTTCTCCCTCTGATCCTTCCCCTTTTGGGCTCTCTCCCTCTCTCATTCTCTCTCTCAAATAAGTAAATAAAATCTTTTTTTTTAAAAATTCCAATTTTTTTAGCACCAATATATTTCCCCATATTCCCTCTGTCCAATTTTTTTCTACAAAAATATGTGTTTGGTTTAACATCTTTACCCTAATGAATCCGACCTTGAAAGACTAGGCTAGAGAAACTTTATTCCAAAATTTAGTTCATTCTATAGGAAAACCACCTGCAAGAAAGTTTTTTGTTTAAATTCTCTCTAGTTTGGAGGTTTCTAAACTTTGTAAAGAGCCTGATAATAAATACTTTAGGCATAGAGTGTCGTACGTTCCTTCTGTTGCTACTCAACTCTGCCTTTATAAGCAGATATTTATACATGAGAAAGTGTTGTCATAGACAGCACAAAAATGAATGGCTATGCCTGTGTTCCAAGAAAGTCACATTTACAAAAATGAGTGGTATGCTGGGTTTGGCTTCCCCATCCATGCTGTAATAAACACACACACACACACACACACATGCACGCACACACATGCACGCACACATACGCGCACACATGCACACATACACACACACACATTCAAACATGCCTCAAAACATGAAAATAAAGAAAAAGTTTGGGTTTTTTTGCAAATCATATCCCCAACTGTGATCTCCATACCAATGCAGCTGGTCAGACTCTAGCACTACATTGAGGCAAACTTTCAGGCTCAACCTCAGTGTCAACTAGTTAAATTTATAGGACCCCCCAAAAAAAAATCTGTTGTAAGGTCACACACTGCAGTCTTAACTTTGATCAGCTATCACATAAATCTATGCCTGTCATCACAAGGGAAACTGGGTGGATCCGTTCAAACCTACCACACCCATCAGAAATACTTCTAAATGCACTCGAAGCAGAGAGAGCAGAATCAGCCTGTATGTACCTGAAGAACAATTCAGAATCCGTGAAATTACTACACTGAAGTAATAAGTATAAATGATTCAGAATAACTCCGTTTACAAGGAAATTACCCTAAAAGGCTAATTTTTTAGAACGCAATAATCTCCCTCTGATCTATCTTTATATACCATAACACCTAGACGTATTTAATGGCATTCGGTAATCACTGTTTGAACGTCTATGTTCTCTAATATCACTTGTGTGTGGAACTCACTAATCATGTTGCTCAAATGGCATAATACTAATTCCATCTGAACACCCCAAACTGGTTCCTCATGCCGAGTCTCTTAATTCTACTAATGCTACCACAATTCTTTCAATCCCCTGGCTGACATCCTAGCTTTGTCCTGAAGGACAGAAGAATGAATTGAGGCTAGAGCTTATTTGGGGACAGCCTTGGTAATTCCCTAGTCTTGAGAACCCAAGATAATTTCACTCCTTGGAAGTTTTTAACCTCCCATCTCAGACCCAGTGTCTAGCCTTCCTCCTTCCTACAATGCAAATTTATGATTGCCAAGCATGGTGTTAGTAGATTTTTAATAAGATTTATCTCCTTGGATACTTACAACATAAAATATTCATTATTTTTATTCCAATTCAAATGAGGAAATGAAAGCACAAAGAAGTTACGCCAGTTGCGCATGTATACATGGATCATTAGAGCCAAGGTCATTAATTCGGTAAGTTAGGGTCCTAGGACTTGAGGAACTTGCAGTCCACTAGAAAGATGACTGGCACACACCACAACTAAGCAACAGAGTGAAATACCTGCTATGAAGAAGATATCTACAGAGAACAAAAGAGGCAAAATGGAATAGTGGAGACTGTAGGACTACATCAGAGTGTTCATTTTCATTCATTCATTCATTCATTCATTCATTCTTTAAATTAGCCTGACCTGCAGGGCAACATTCAGATTAGCTTATACCCTGAGGTGCTGTGTATTCAGCACTCAGACACATGAATGGGTATCAGGAAGAAAAGTTTCAATGAAAAGGAGATAGAACTTGGCAAGCCACATGTCACTAGAGATGGGAGGGTTAAGGTCGGCATAGGAAGGCAGGTGGCCTTGAGACTGGGTCTCTGATATCACAGCTCATGTTCTTTCTCTCCCTCTTTCTCTCTCTCTCATCCCCCCTCTCCTCCCCACTCGTGAGCTCATGGAGATGCCCATTTCTATGGAAAGAATAAAAGTCACAATCATGTAGTGGGAAGGCCTACCTATCCAATGCGTCTCCACTTTATGTTTCCACCAATAGGGGCCAAGTCTGCCTGGAGCCCACAACAAGGGTCGGGCTATTGGAAACAGGGAGTCCCATGGTTCTTCAAGATCAGGGGCCTTAGGTAGACATTTCATGCTGACACTCCGTCTCAGGTTAGCCTCTTTCCTCCAGATTCCCCGGGAATCTCAAGAAGCCTCTTCAACTGCAGTAGCACCTTCTGTCAAATACTTCACACGTTTGTCACCAAAATGTTTTGGCAGAAGCATCATCTTTAGGTTTTGACATAATCCCGAAGAAAGAGTTTTTCAATTATTACTAATGGAACATTACGCTCCTCTTTGGGAACTTCTGCATGAATAAAAAGGGTCATTAATGACATCTACTCTCAGCCCGGAAATCATTAGTCAGTGCTTGGTGCAGGGTTTTATTTCCCCCAAGCACCTGGTAATTCCCCACTCCCCCACCACCTCTCCAACTCAAAAAGCAAGTTACTGAGTTGAATACAATAAAGTCAGCAGTAGCAATCACTGCAGGTGAATGCTATTTATCCTCCATTGTTTTGTTTCCCATAATAATATTTCACATTCCTATAACACTTTTCATTTTGAAGTGCTTTACCAGTTCAACAGAAACTGCCATTGTGGTACTTCTGATGCTCACTCTCACATATCAAGACTAACCCAGGCTATTGAAAGAGTGTACTGGGAAGGCCTATCTACCCAAGGCATATTGTAGGACAATTGTTAAATAATATTTATGCCTACTGAATGGTCAATTCAACATCCAAATCCAGTCAAGAGAAAGGGCAACAGTTTTAAAGGTTTGGTTAAATTATCCATAAGATGATCCCCACCATTGGGCCAATCCCAACATAGGCCTCTAACGGTCTAAAAATGTAAAGTTGACCATCATACCCCTTAATTCAGTCAACAACTATGGTTGATTGGTTAGACCAATGATTCTCAATCTTTTTTTCTCCAGTGAATTCAAATATGCCAGATAGATAAAACAGGTTATGTTTAAATATGTTTTCTAGTAATTATAAGTCTACCCATTCCTCCCCAACACATGAAAACTTATGGGAACACAGATAAGCAGGGTAATTAAAATAGGAGAACCCTGAATCTACATAAAAGGAAGTCAATCATGAGCCTTAATTCTTCATTAATAGTAACAGCTGGCATTTGATAGACCTCATGGCATACCAATAACATAAAATGTCAAAAATTGCTTCTTATATTGAAAATGATGGACATATTAGTTCAGTATCAATGAAATTCATTGGTTTCTTCTCCCCATGTCATCTCTAACACAGGGAAACAAAAAGATAAGTTGGATTGTCTGCATGTGTAACTATAATTTAAGCATATACAATTATTCTTTAAAGTGCTTACTTAGTGTTATAAAGATATGAGGGGGCACCTGGGTGGCTCAGTGGGTTAAGCCTCCACCTTCAGTTCAGGTGATGGTCCCAGAGTCCTAGGATCGAGCCCCACATTGGGCTCTCTGCTCAGCAGGGAGCCTGCTTCCCCCCCACACACCTGCCTGCCTCTCTGCCTACTTGTAATCTCTCCCTGTCAAATAAATAAATAAAATCCTAAAAAAAAAAAAAGTGAGGGAAGTCTGTATAGCAAAATGAGCTTCCAAGACTAAAAGCAGAATCATGTCCGGATATGGCAGAGTGCCATTTATAAGAGCACAAACTCTGGAGCAGATCGCCCAAGTTTGGATCCTAATTCATCATTTATTAGTGGTGCGACCTCAGGCAATTTGTTTTTAACTTTCTCTGTCACATGAGGATAAAAACAGTACATACCATACAAATTTGTTATATGGATGTTATATGTTATACAGCGTGTGGAACACAGACTCACAAATACTAAGTACTCAATAAAGGTGAGTGGACTAATTGCATTATCTTCCTCCCATGGCTGAAATCAGCCAAGAAAGAATGCATGATGTTAATAGGGTTTCTGATAGTCTTTAATTTTACTTAAAGTTCTCAAACACATGTGAATAGTAACTTCTACAATGAAATGAAGCCATTTTAAAAAAAGGAAAAGCTGGAAATCACAGTTTTCTTCCTTGAATTCATTCTTCAGACAAAGAACCACTCGATGGATATATACAGTTGTTTGAGGTTGCAGAGTCAGAATGCAATAAGGTGTTTATATAAATATATAATACACATACACAGAGTTTGTTTATTAACTAATTCAGTGCCATTTCTGGATGCCCTTTTATTTACTATGTGGAGAAGAGTCTCTTGAAAATTGCAATTTCCAGACCAAATCACATGACATTCACAACATGTACACATCATACACACATATATATGTGTGTGTAATATATAAATATATATGTAAGTAGAACTTAATATCTCAAAATGCAAAATAGATGACATCTCAGTTAGAAATGACTTTCACCAGCTATTAATATAAGTTAGAAATAAGTATGATTTGATCAAGGTAAAAGCTTGTCATCTACCTATCAGGGCCCATGTATAGGTTCCAAGCTCCAGTGTCATCATAGGGACCCAGGCTCCTTTTGTCTTTTTACTTTGCCATCATTTGTATACAGCTTCAATTTTCAAGGACACCTCCAGGATTGAAGTGATTGCTAGAGCTACCGCCATTTTGGTCACATTAGTCAAGAAACACAGAAAAGATGGAATGAGAAAAAAATTTCAATCCACTCATTTAACCCCCTTTTAAGGAGCTTTCTCCAAAGATCAACTCAACATCTTTCAGTTATACCTCAGTAGTCAGAACAGAGTGTGAAATTTTAAGGAACCCAAAGAAATCCAGAGTTGGAATGTACAATATGTAAAATTTAAAATACACTAAAAAGGCTCAACAGAATATTTGAACTGGCAAAAGAAAGAATTAGTGAACTGGATAATGGACCAATAGATATTATGCAATCTGAAGAACAGAGAAAAAAAGAATGAAGAAAAATGAACAGTCCATTTCTACCTCACATTAAGAGCGCCAATATATGCATAAAAGGTTTACCAGAAGGAGTGAAGAGGACAAAGAGAAAGGAGAGCAAAAAATGTTGAAGGGAGTAATGGCTGGAATGTCCCCAAATTTACTGAAAAACATTAAGATGCACATCCAGGTAACTCAACAAAATTCAAGTAAGATGAATTCAAAGAGAAGCCACAAACAAACACATTATATTAAAAAATACTAAAATCCAAAGACAAGGAAGAAATCTAGAAAGCACCAAAAGAAAAATAACTCATCACTTACACGGAAATCCAAATAAGATTAGCAAATGAATTTCTATCAGAAACAATGTGGGGCAGAAGGCAGATAATATATTCAAAGTACTCAATGAACAGAACCAAAAATCCTATATCCAGCAATTTATCTTTCAAATCCAAAGGTTTAATAAAGACATTTCCAGATAAACACAAGCTAAAAGAATTTATTTACCTTACAGAAAATACTAAAGGAAGGGGTACCTGGGGGGCTCAGTGGGTTAAGCCTCTGCCGCAGGCTCAGGTCATGATCTCAGGGTCCTGGGATCAAACTGCATTGCTCTCCGCTCAGTGGGGAGCCTGCTTCCCTCTCTCTCTCTGTCTGCCTACTTGTGATCTCTCTCTCTGTCAAATAAATAAATAAAATCTTTAAAAAAAAAAAGAAAATACTAAAGGAAGTCCTTGAGGATGAAAGCATGTGACCCCAATAATTTGAATCCCAATGAGAAAGCAAAAAATGCTGCTAAAAGTAATTATGGTAAAGTAATTATATAATTATAAAATATATTATAAGGGGGCAACTGGGTGGCTCAGTGGATTAAAGCCTCTGCCTTTGGCTCAGGTCATGATCTCAGGGTCCTGGGATCCAGCCCCTCATCGGGCTCTCTACTCACCAGGGAGCCTGCTTCCTCCTCCCTCTCTGCCTGCTTCTCTGGCTATTCGTGATCTCTGTCTGTCAAATAGCTAAATTTAAAAAAAAAAAAAAAAGGTGCCTAGCTAGCTTAGTCAGTAGAGCATGCGACTCTTGATCTGGGGGTTGTGAGTTTGAGCCCCATGTTGGACCTAGATATTACTTTAAAAAAAAAAAAGCAAAGACAATATAAATACTTACTTCTTTACCTTTATTTCCAAACCAAACGTAAGAGCCATACATATGAAATATGCTCTTGGGCCCATACCATACTGAAATGTCATGTATACATAAATAATGATACAAAGGAGGTGGGTGGGAGCAAAGCTGCACTGGGCTAAGGAAATGACCACAGGTGGTCTACAGAGGACCAAATTAAGAGAACCATAAATGGAGAATAAGAAAGACAACATAACTAAACCATAAATGAATACTTAATTTCTTTTCTTTGTTCACTTTCTCTAAAAGTCATAAAAATATATAAATAACTATTAACAATGTTAATATGTTTAATGATGTAAATTATAAAATGCTAACAACAGTATCCGTATCTTTGAATCTCAAGTGTGCCTCCTACAGACAGCTTATAATTGTTTCTTTTTGTTGTTGTTTTGCTATTATTCCAGCCTGACAATCTTTGTCTTTTGGTTGGGTTGTTTAATCCATTTCATGTTATTATTATACAGCTGGATTGACATCTGCCATTTATTTTATATATATATATGTCTTGTGCCCTTTTTTTAAGCTTTTATTTATTTGAGAGTGACAGTAAGAGAGAGCAGAGCACAACGGAGGGAGGGGCAGAGAGAGAAGCAAACTACCTGCAGAGCAGGGAGCCCCACATGGGGCTCAATCCCAGGACCCTGAGATCATAACCCGAACAGAAGGCAGACACTTAACCAACTGAGTCACCCAGGCACCCCTCAGTTCCTTTTTTTGTTCCTCTTTTCTCTTTACTTCTTTCTTTTGCGTGAATGGTGACTAATGCAGCAATTTTGCTTTTAATTAACTTTCATGATATTTTCTTTCTTTCTTTTTTTTAAAGGAACTTTTTTTTTCTTTTATTTGACAGAGAGAGAGAGATCAGGAGTAGGCAGAGAGGAAGGCAGAGAGAGGGGGGAAGCAGGCTCCCTGCTGAGCAGAGAGCCCGATGCAGGGCTGGATCCCAGGACCCTGAGATCATGACCTGAGCCAAAGGCAGAGGCTTTAACCCACTGAGCCACCCAGGCGCCCCTTTCATGATATTTTCTTAAATTGTTTCTTCAAAGTTTGCCTAGAATTTACCATGTAAATCTTAAGATGTCACAATTTGCTTCAGGCTTCTACTAACTTATACAGATGTAGAAATGTTACCACTATGTAGCCTAGGTCCTTTTCTACACATCTGTGAAGGGTAAAACAGGGGGTGAGAACACAGACATGATAGATGACTTCTGTCTGTGAAATGGGAGTGAGAAGGGAGAATCAGGTAAGAACTTCAGAAGATAAGAGAAGTTCTCAGAAAATCCTGGCCGTGCCAATGGAGAGTTCCTGACCAAAACGGTCAGTTAGAGAAATCCTGTGCCAAGAAGGAATGGCCTGGTTCTAGGAACACCACCAGTCATGAGCTGGGCATAGGCTGCAGGAAGTGTGACTTCAGAGGGAATGCCATAGTGGTTCCAGAGAAGCAGCAACTGCAAAGAGGTTCAACTATGTTCCTATAGCAGGTCTTTGAAGGGGGATGTGAGCAGGGCATTTCCAAGGCTACCCCAAGACCGGACTTTCCTTCCTTGTAAATCCATCTCAGCCCCATTAAAATGCCCAGAGAACTGGCACCAATTGTTTTTACTTGAAAGATCATTTTATAAAACACTACACCATCGTCAGTTATACACCAAAGGCATGCTCACACGGAATTTGCAAAGTCAGTACTGGATTTATATAAAAGAATAAAATGGCAGAGTTCATCCAAGTGCCTCTGAGCATTCTGTCAGAGCTCTGGGCTGTTCAGCCAAGCTGGATGGCGCACGGCGCCGAGTCCAGCTGCCAGGATTACACAGACAGTGAGCTGTGCCCGCTAACTCCAGACGGTTATCTCACCAGTGCACGCCTTGGTCACAAGGGGGAACTGGCAAGGGGTGATTCAACACAAACGTATCCCTTTAATCACAAAGCTTGTTAGCGCCACACCAGGGGCAGAAGCCGGGTCTACTAATGGCCAACATCAGCAGTTCTCTTCTGCCTCATTCTGCTTCCAAAACGTAAATGCAGACATAGCAGTTCCACACCCATCCATGCTCTCTTTCGCTCAGTGAAAAGTCTTTGCTGGTTTCATTAGTAGAGACCAATAGGCGATCACGGCCAGAAGCTTTATTTTACATTCATCCTGCCTTGACTGAAAATTCATGTCTATTACAACACTGTCCTACATCCCAGGTTCACAAGGTGTTGGCCTGCGTGCAGCCGGTGTTCCCTATTCCCAAGGAAGAAGGGAAAATTATCCCTTCTTCAGTGATGGTATCAGGCAGCCCTGATATGTCACCATGTGTTAATGACCTCATTAGACTAAAACCTGTTCCAGGAAGCCTAATTGAAAGTGGCTTGTGATTGTCTTCCAAGTCCTTATTATGAGAAATTCTCAGAGGGAACAGCCAGTGTTTCCCAGATGGAAGAGCGAGCAACCCCCACTCCCAGCCAAGCCCGTACGAAGCAACATACACTCTACGCGTTCCACGTAAAATCAGCTACTGAAGTCAATATGCCAGCGTCTTCACCACAGCTGCTGGGGCTCCAAGTGAATGAAAATCTAAGTCCCCTGACAGCTCACGCACAGCTGAACTACAGAACTCGGCCGAGCCATTTTCTCTCTCACTCTCCTCCTTCTCTTTTTCCTCTGCATGGGTTTGATTTTTGACTTTGAGGTCCACTTTTTCCCACATGGTGGCAAAGGAGACTTAGGTGGCCTCTGGGACTCACTGTTCCAGAGGAGAAAGAAGGTCTCCTTCCCAAGAGTTTTGGCTGTCTCAGGAGGGCATCTGATAGGCTGGGCTTGGGTCACATGTCTGTCCTGAGCCAATCACGGTGGAGATGCAATGTTGGGCCGCCCAGCCTGGTCCCCAGCCCACCAGCACCTGCTAGAGAGGAGTCGAAACACGGGGGAGTCAACCCTGGCTGGACCACATAGACCAAGAGTGCATGAGGGCTACCTCACCAAGGAGAGAATGAGCAATTAAAGAAAGAAAGAAAGAGCCCTCAACGTTAAAGTATTGATTAAAATTCAACTTTCTGTTTATCTCTGAAACAGAAGAGGCAGAAATCTTCTCAATCTCTCAAGAAATTACAGGCTCATTGGGGAGACATACTTAACACACAGAACACAACCCTATAGGTAACACAGTTTGGTAAATTGTAGGAAGCCAAATATATATTTATTTGAAGACTGGAGGGCTCACAGAAGCCTCATAAGGGAGTTCTAAGCTTAAATGGATAACCATATACCTGAATGCCTCAAAGATACAGGATGTGCATAGAGGAAATCAAATCATAAATGTATTCAGACAGGCCTTCTTGGAAGGGATTTCCTTTTTAAACTTGAGTAAATTTTTCAACAATAACCACAATAATAAAAATAGTTAGCATTGGTGCAGTCCCTACTATGCATCTGGACCCACTTTCTACACTTCAACACTTCTCACGGACTATGCACAACAAACCTAAGAGGCACCACCATAGCCTGTACCTGACAGGGGAACAAACCGGAGTCGTAGCGCTAAAAACTGGCGAAGTGTCGCGGAGAGGGCCACAGACAAGGTTGGAATCCAAACCCAGGGTGGCTGACCAGTTGATCCCACCCTCTCAGTCCTGACACTGCTCTCAGCCCCATTTACATTTGAAAAATGGAAATAATAATACTGTACTTACCCCACAGGAATTTATAAGAATTAAACAATGCCTGTGACACATGGCAAGTAATCAATAATGGTAATAATACTATTTGTGAAAGAACTGTGGCGCCCTTTCTGTGTGATTTTTAGAAAAGCAATGAATTTGGATTAAAAGGGTCTGGTCGTACATCACAGATATTCACGCTGCTGGCTGTTTCACCTTGGAAAATTCACCGAACCTCTCTGAGCCTCTCTTTTCTTCACCTGCAAAGTTGGAATTATAACATCTTTCTGAAACATCTATCTGAAAAAATAAATCTATCTGAAAACATCAACATCTATTTTAAAAAGTTAAAAAATAACAACTACGTGAAAAAGTTCTCTGTTTTGTGAAACACTGTCGGAAATGTAGCTTAAGACGGGCGTTTGTAAACTCTTAAATAGAACGGGCGTGTGGAATATGAAGTGGCTATGTGAGGGGCTGTACCCATGCTGCTCACGTCTTGTGTGGTGTTGGTCTCACTGTACAGGAAAGAGTGGTCAGTCTAGGACACCCGAGCTCAGTCCAGCTCTGTGACTCATGAGCTGCCTGGCCTTGGATGCTTCTCTTTCTCGGCCTTCGTGTGAGGACGAGACCTAAGACTATAGGGCTCCTGCATTGCTTCCTTTCAGCTGAGTTGGGAGCTCCTACTTCAGCAGACTTGAAAATGCCTCATTGGACTGAACACACTGATGAGAAGTTAATGCGGGCAGCAGCAGTATGGGACAGCTCAGTAGGACAGTAAGGCAATGGTTTTAGGACCATGGAATAGAGGACAAGAATCTTCGGCACCTCACTATTTCTGTCATCAGATGGCATGTATGACATGAGGAAGGGTCCAGTATTTTATCTGGGGTGCTGAAAGTGGTTGTAGCTACTGATTTGAAGGCAGGTCTGTGCCATCATTGAGAGAGACTTATACAAAAAAAAGAAAAAAAAAGGTATTTGCTTATCTGAAATTCAGATTTAGCGGGGTTCCCTGTACTTGTTTTTGCTAAATATGGCAGCCCTAGAGCACAAATAGAGAAGCTGTGGCTTCTCTAGAGAAATAAGACACTCCCATAGCTACATTCTAAATCGAGTAGACAAAAGAAGGTCCTCACTGATAAAGCACAATCTTCGCCTCTGTGTCTCCATCACACTGACCCCAGTCATTGGACCAGGGATTGTGTCTGTTCTTAGTCAGTCACTTAGAGCCTGGTCAGTGTTTGAGAAGTGGCCTTGTATGAGAAATCTGTCAACAGTGACACTTTATGCTGTGAGTGTATTGGTAAGATCTTTCTCTCTCTCTCTCTCTCTCCTAAAGAATTTGCAGAAGAACATGCATCTACACAGGGAGCAGGAAAATAGAAACAAGCCACAGACGAAAGGCATCGAGGGGTAGAAGACAAGAGGAAGCAAAAGCCAAATGGTGGAGAGGGAAGGGGAAGGGGGAGGCAGCCATTCAAGGCAAAAGTCAGAATATGCAAAGAGAGGCAGGCACTGTCTTTGGGAGGACAGTGTCAAGAGTCAGGAAGCAGTGAGGAACTGACTCTGAGGGAACCAATGCCAGAGTCGTCTTAGATCCCAGAGTTGCTCTTTGTTATGTAATGGAAGAACGATACTCTGTTTCATCAACCTTGACTGTGGAGCTCAGAAAACATTACTGT
>PISX010000387.1:139261-174751 GCA_004024625.1 Mellivora capensis
GCCTTAATTCCCTAAGAGAAAGGGGGCTTCAAACAATTCATTCTAGGAGAGCTTGGGATTGTTCCAGCTGCAGCAGTGCTGGTGGTGATGGTGGTGGTGATGGTGGTGGTGGTGGTGGTGGTGGTGGTGGTGGTGGTGGTGGTGGTGGTGGTGGTGGTGGTGGTGGTGGTGGTGATGGTGGTGGTGGTGGTGGTGGTGGTGGTGATGGTGGTGGTGATGGTGCTGGTGGTGATGGTGGTGTTAGTGCTGGTGGTGATGGTGCTGGTGGTGGTGATGGTGGTAACAACGATGGTAATGGCGGTGGTGGTGCCAGTGTTGTTGGTGGTGGTGGTAGTAATGGTCGTGGTGCTGCCGGTGGTGGTGATGTGGATTTTGGCAGTGATGGCGATGGTGGTGCTGGTGATGGTGCTGGTGGTAGTGATGGTGGTAGTGGTGGTGGTAATGGTGGTGATGATGATGGTGGTGGTGGTGATGGTGCTGGTGGTAGTGATGGTGGTAGTGGTGGTGGTAATGGTGGTGATGATGATGGTGGTGGTGGTGATGGTAGTAGCGGTGGTGATAGTGGTGCTGGTGATGGTCGTGGTGATGGTGATGATGGTCGTGGTAGTAAGGTGGTGGTCATAATATTGATGATGTCGTTGGTGGTGGTGATGTGGATTTTGGTGGTGCTGGTGATAGTGGTGGTGGTGATGGTGGTATTAGTGCTGGTGTTCACGGTGGTGTTGATGGTGCTGGTGGTAGTGGTGGTAGTGGTAGTAGTCATGTTGGTGGTGGGTCCAGTGATGGTGGTAGGAGAGGTGATAGTGTCACTGACATGGGTTTCCGGTCCCTGCTGATGGATGAAAGTCCAAACCCAAGTAAGGAAGGACTTCCCCAGAACAGTGTTATGCAGGAAGTACAAGGGATTCTTGTTCCCCAGTCTTGCACTCTTCTCTGTGTTCATTCCTAGCAGAATCATGTGAAGGGAAGATCAACGTACCACAGGTGTCCAGTGAATCACATGCTACCTTGTGAGGAGTGAGGGAGAACAGAGGGAAGATACACTCCACTGAATCATGGAAGAAAAATGTCCATGCCCATGACAGGCACAATACGCAGTGCCCATTATACTAGTTCTAACTTTAAAAATGAAATTTCTAGTGGCCATGCTCTCATTATTAGCGGACCTTTACTCCATATACCCAGAGTTACAAACCTACCTACGAGATCCACATAAGTATGACAGATCTCTCTCACATGCATGCCATCCTTTTGATGGAACCAGAGCCATTTTGATGGAACCAGAGCCTTTTGATTGAACCAGAGCCATTCACCACCCAGACATGGCCTCGCAGGGCTCCTTGTATCCAGGGATCTTCCAGAGTTACTTGGAATCCAGGATTGCCCTGGCATTGCAACTTTATCCTTGCCTCTCAGTCTTACCTGAATTGAGGTAGAACCAATTAAATTCTTTCCAAGAGCTGATTTCCAACAGATATTGGAGCAGGTAGGACAACGCTCTGCCTGGATTTGACACCAAAGAAATGTCACCCGTGTGTCAGCTGCATCCTGGTGGCAGGGAAGATCATGGCCCTTAGCATGGCATCAGCATTTCTCTTAATGACCTCACGTATTCTGTGGAGGATGACGGCCCGGAGCCCTGTGGAACCGAGGGCCTTGAGGGCAAAAGAGCCGTAACTCTTGTCAGGGAGGAATGACTTCAGCCATGTTGGGCCCGAGGCCATATCGTTATCTGCCTTAGTTTGCTATATCTGGCTCACTTAACTGCCTCTGCAATGCACACTTTTATTCCACATACCCTTCGCAGAGAATATGGATGGCCGCAATCCATACAAACACTGAGAAGCTTGTAATTGCTCTCTGTTTCAGAGCCGACAAGACTATGGGGAAGAGGAAAGGGAAGTTCAGGAAAACATTATGAATTTACACTCATACCCCAAACTGACAGTTCTCAACCATAATGTCACAGCACCCAGGTAAACCATGATGGGTTGTGAAGCTCGCAGAAAGTAGTCCATTACTAAAAATAAAGCCTGAGCACTTACCAATTGTTTACCTGGAAAAAAATTAAGTGGATGCAAACTCATCTCAGTAGTCAAATCCCCCCCAATCCTTTTCTCTTCTGATATGCAATCTTGAGATGGAGAGGAAGGGACAGTTAAGCAGAAAACCTCAGGGTAAAATGCGTATCACCTGTGACCTGTTCTTATCCATGTAGTTGCTATAATTGGGTAAGCACGTGGGGATATATGCACGGGTAAGTATTGCTGGTCACATTGCTCTGGAAAAAAAAAAAAGCAAAAAACAAGATCAGATGCCCAGATTTGTATAGACAAGCAATCCTTACCCAACACGGGCATCATTGTTCCAGAAGGGTGTTTGTAAGTCAGGTTATTTTCCATAGACTGATGTTAATCGTGGTGGCTAATTTCTAATACCAGTTCAGTGTGTCCCAGGTTTTCAAGGGAGTAACAGTGGAAATTTGCCCTCTTCTTGGGACCAAAATGAGTTACCAAGGTGGAAAGGAATTGAAATGAGGAGACAGAATGCTTTTGACTCCCACTCAAATGTCCAGATGGCTCTGATGTCAACCTTACGAAGGAACTACCTGTCACAGACATAATGGGGTGAAGAATTTCATCCTCCAGGAATGTTCTGGGAGCATTCTTTGCAAGAAAAGTAGGATACCGGAAAATGTGCATTTCTGCCAGGATCCTAGAGCACAGCACTGACAAAGAATCAGGTGCCTGTCCGGTGGGCGGGGTGAGGGTTGTTGCACGTTGCAAGGACGATGTGGTGGGTTTACCAGAAGAATTATGCAGGGAAGGCAGCCTGGAGGAAGAAGCTAGATTGTGGAAAGACAACAGGAGGGACTGTCATGAGGAGAGAAACTGGGGCAGAAAAAATATAATTTAGAGAGGCTGTGTGGGAAGATCTGTGGGAAGGGTACATTGGATAAAATCTTAGGTTAAACCCCTTTCAAGAAAGTCCTGAGCAGAAAGTGCAGAGGCTGGGCCTCACGGGCCTGTGCTCACAAGGAGGTCATATCAGGATGGATTCATGCCTTCACATTCACAAGATATGGAAGAAGTGAAACCACCTCCAAGAAGGGACACCAACAGTTTTACAGGTTCCTGCTTATGAAACTTGCCAAGGATTGGAACTAATTACTAAGCAAAAATGCATATGATATTTTCAGGATCTCAGAGTGCATGGAGTAGCATTCTAAATGCCACTAGATTGAAGATGCCTTAGCAATATTTTTTTTTAATATTTGCACAGTACATTCAAAATAACTGAATAAATTTTAAACTGCTTTATGTGATTTGGGGCTTACAATGACCTAGAATGAAGATCAATATTACAAGAAGAGAAAACCAACGTGGAATGGAAGTTCTGTGGTTTGCGATGTTCATCACTGTAATGAGCCAGAGAACTGGGAAAGAACCTGTTACTTGTGACTGTACATATAGTGGCCTTCCCACCATAAAAATCAAAAACAAGCAAAAATTGTTAGCCTGAGACAGGAATGAAACCTAGACCATCAAGGAAATGGGAACCTATTGTAGATAGTGGAGTTGGCTCAGACTTTGATTACCCTCCTTTCTTTTCTATCGCTTTCTGTCACATGGGACCATTGAAATGGCCCTAAACTTGAACTGTCTACCTCAGAGAATCAATTCATTTCCACTACAGAAACCATGAGAAAATAATTCTTCTCAGCATTGTTTATGTGCAAATGGCCATGGCCTATTGTTTCCTAAATCTTAGAACATTTCACCACATTTGACCTTAATCTTTTCCCAGGACCAGAATGTGAATGGAAAATGATCTATGGGTCTTCACTGAAATAGCTCAGTTGAAAATTACCTTTGGGGCACCTGGCTGGCTCAGTCGGTGCAACATGTGACTCTTGGTCTCAAGGTCATGAGTTCAAGCCCCATGTTGGGTGTAGAGCTTACTTAAAAAAAAAAATATATATATATATATGATCTTGGGCGCCTGGGTGGCTCAGTGGGTTAAGCCTCTGCCTTCGGCTCAGGTCATGATCTCAGGGTCCTGGGACTGAGTCCCGCATCCGACTCTCTGCTCAACAGGGAGCCTGCTTCCTCCTCTCTCTCTGCCTGCCTCTCTCCTTACTTGTGATCCCTCTCTGTCAAATAAATAAATAAATTCTTTTAAAAAAAATGATCTTTAAAATAAGTGAACTCATAAAATAAATGCAAAAAAGTAAAAAAATAAAATAAGTGAACTCATGAAGTAAAATGTCTGCTTTGATCTAGCCAAATAGTAAATGATCATGATTTTAATGGACAACAAATGTCATGTGAAGAATGAATGAAAGTCTTAATTATGTCTTGAGATTGTTTCTTTCTTTAATATCTGGATGCTCCTTTGCCCTTCTAGAATTGAGCTTAGAGCAACATTTTGCTCAATTAATCTTCAGAGGCTTGCGCTAGTTTGGAGAAATCCAAGCTTCACCTGGCAAATCACTCAAAAACTCTACAAGTCAGTTTCCTTGTGTATAAATAAGCTAAATGGTACCTAACTTGAAATTTCCCTGCGATAGTTAGCTGAGCTCATGTATATGAAATTGCCTAGCACAGCAAGAAAAAAATATTTGACATGATATAACATAAGCAATCTTAGGTCTTTTTTTCTCTTGGGAAAAGAGAAAAGGGTTGAGGGTTGGTTCCAAAATTCTAGGCAATTTTCTCCACCTATCATTCTCTCCTAACCACATTACAGTTGGATTCAATATCTTACTTCTTGTCCCTAACCTGTATTGTTATATCTGTAAACATTTTAGATAGCTCCTGCACACCTCCCTTGAAGCGGCCTAAGAAGTCACAGATGCTACAGTTTAGTTTCCAAAGTCTATGAGAGACTATGTTCTCCTCTGTTCTGAATCTTTGTGCAGGTGGGTCCTTATCCCAGCACACTTGCTATGCCAGGTTAATGATAAAACTATGCAATCCTGATGATCTACCTGATCCAAAACATGCTAGAGCATCCAGGGGTTCAGACTCATTAGAGGTCAAACTAAGAAAACTATGGAGAGAAAAATCTACATAAAAGAATTCAATTTTTAAAACTGTGTTCAAAGTTGACCCTTACACTAACTTCTGGGAATGACAAAAATCAAGGTATTTTGGGGGGCCTGGATGGAGCAGTTGATCAAACATCCAACACTTGGTTTTGGCCCAGGTGGTGATCTCAGGTTCATGAGACTAAGCCCTATGTTGGGCTCCATGCTCAGTACAGGGTCTGCTTGAGATTCTCTCTCCCTCTCCCTCTGCCACTCCCACTCATGCTTGCTCCCTGTCTTTAAAAGAAGTAAATCTTTTAAAAAATCAAACCTTGCCTATTTATTTAGTTCATTATCCTTGCCTCATCCCCCTGGCCTGTAGACACTCACAGCAAGTCTTCCCAAACAGAAGAAGGGCAGCTAGCCCATCCCAATGTAAAATGTGTCTCTGGGGAACCTTAATGAGACTAAGAAGACCTTGGAGAGTGGCTCCGTTGTTACACCCAACATGGGAAACTTCCTGAACGTTTAGCACTGTTTAATCGGCTCATCCCCAACTCACCCCACAATCCCTCACCAGACAGGCTATATGCACACACCAAGGGAGAAGGACAGAATTGGCTGAAAGATGGAAAGCCATAGGAAACCACAGGCATCTCATAGACCCTAGAATTTTAAGGTTTTGAGTTCTTTTATTTAATTGGACATGTGGAATAAACTACTGATAAGGTGAATTAAACCACTCTTCACTGACGCCTCCCTGAAGCTTTCAGTCCAGTCTATATCGGGGAAAATAGAATGGGTGTAAGAAACTGGAATAATGGTCTCTCGGATCTCTACAGATTTCCTCAGTTGTGAAGAGAAATGGCTGTTCAGGACCCACAGCGGAGCTCCTCTCTGAGCCTCATCTTCAGCCAAAGGGAACCACCTTGCCCAAAATGATGCCCCTTCCTGGGAATAGCATTTCTCTAACATATGGGCAGGGTGGGGGTACACAGACCAGCTTTCTCGAAAGGTTCTGCAAGGTCATCCCAGAGCAGCTCCTTAAGACAAGGGCTGAGGTCTCAACTGCAAATACAATGTAGTTCAACTTCATCATTTTCCCACTACTTCCCCCCACAAAACAGTGCTCCCCAATAAACCTGCAGGCCAGTCTCCATCTCAGACCTGGAGAAGTACTTCAACAGTAAGTATTCTCGGGAGAACCCAGGTTTTTCAGAAAACAGACTGGGTTGCTTTCTGTTTACTATGCTGGGACTATCATCTTATGGCATAAGTTGAGAATCTCCTTAAATAATTAGATTTCCTCTTCCTAGTCACCAATCCCCCAAATTTGGAATACCAATTTTCTTATTTTTAAGAGCTTAGCAAGTTGGAATAATTCCTAAGGATAGGTAAGCTGTCCTATAGGATTTGCCTATTAATCAGAATTCTGTGCAAAGAAAATTTTACAGAGGAAAAATAATGCCCTTCCGAGCTAAAACTATTAATGGAGAAAACATTGGTCTGAGGGCATAGGGATTTCAAACTAGTTCTCATCTGAACATTTTGGTGTTGGCCTCTATTGATGGATTATTTAGTCCCCTTGCTTATATTGTATAATTTCCACCCTCTTCAAGTTATGCCCACTTGATAAATAGTAAGAACGTATTATTGATTGGCAATATGCATACTGGTTCAGAGTCTGGCTTCTGGAATGATACTGGCCAAATTCAAGTCTTATGTAATCTGTGTAATCTGCGGCCATTACTTTATCCAGACTCAGTTTCGTCATCTCTAAAATGGGCCTAATAATCACAGTAGTGTCAGGATTAACTGAGCTAACACATGTGAAGCACTCAAAACATACAAAGTACAAGTAAGCTCTCAATAAATGCTAACTAATAGGGCACCTGGGTGGCTCTGTGGGTTAAGCATCTGCCTTCAGCTCAGATCATGATCCCAGAGTCCTGGGATCGAGCCTGCACTGGGCTCCCTGCTCAGTGGGGAACTGCTTCTCCCTCTGCCCCTCTCACTGCTTGTGCTTGTTCTCTCTCTCTCTCTCTCTCTCAAATAAAGAAATTTTTAAAATCTAAAAATAAATAAATAAATAAAAATAAATGCTAACTAATAATGTGGCAATTATTATTTGATAGCTTCTGCTTTTCTGCAGGAAAACTTTGCTCTGTAGTCAGCTGGTTAGCTTCAATCAATATCTTTTGCCCACCCAACACAAAATCGGTCCTTTTGATGCTCATTCTTACAGTTACTTTTTTTCTCCTAGATTAAGTACTTTGTCCTTGTCTTTATCAGACTTCATGATTTTCTGGGGATACCCACTGAAGGTTTTTACTGGGGCAGTAAGTCAGCAAGCCCTCTCACACAAATTGGCGAGTACTACAACCTTCGTCATCCAACTCTTAAGGAGTTGGCAAGCTTTTTCCAGAAAGGACCAGAGTGTTAATATTTTCAGCATTACTGGCATTAAGGTCTCTCTTGCAATTTTTACTCATCACCTCCATTGCATTATGAAAGAAGGCAGAGACAAGGCACAACCAAACAACCAAGGCAGGGTTTCAATAAAACTTTATTAACAAAACAGGTGACGGTGGATTTGGCTCTCAGGCTATAATTTACCGACCTTTCTTCTTCCGTTTGCCCAGAAATTAATGTTTATTAAAACTACATTGACAAGCAATGATCAGCTTCATCTTACAGTTTACTTTGTGACCACTAATAATTGCTTGACATAGAATTTGTTTTCCAAGTTATTAGGAGGAGTCCGTGAAGGATGAGTGCAAAAGCCTTACAGAAAGTGAAGATCGGTTATACCTGCCATGCCTTCTGGATTGGCCAGACCTATGAACTTACTAACAGAAGAATACAAGCCTCAGCAATCTAATGTTACTAAAATGCCATCTCTTCCTTATAGGAAGCTCAGGTTCCAGAATGACCAGTACTTGAGATTAAGTCCACTTAGAACCTGTTTTCCAAAGCACAGGTCAGATGCTGTCAGCAATACCGAAGTCCCATAAGCTTCTGGAATGCTGAGCCCTTATCTTTGTCATCTGCCCATATCCCAGTGCCTTGCACACTGTAGTGTTCATTAAATATTTGGTGAAAGGCAATGAATGAATGTCGTCCACAGAGACTAAGATTGACAAAGACTGTTACTCGGTACATTGCCCTCTTCCAAAGACTTTTCATCAAGAATGTTCAGTGGACGGGCACTGGAGTGGCTCAGTCGGTTAAGCATCTGACCTCACATCATGATCTCAGGGTCCTGAGCCTGAGCCCGGAATCAGGCCCCACACTCGGCAGGGAATCCGCTTGTCCCTTGCCCTCTCTCCACCCCTCCCCTGCTCATGTTTCTGCGCTCTCACGCACTCTGGCTCTCAAATAAATAGATTAATTAATTAATAATAATAAAAAAAAAGAATGGTCAGGGGTACCGAACCTACCAAAACAGTTCTATAATATCCACAGACTTGTTAATGTTTCACTAAAACAGTGATCCTTTTCCAGAGAAATCCATTAAAGCAACAAAATAGACACTGGCTAGAGCCTCAGAAGACCTAGGCTCTGTCTTGGCTGTGCTACTTGGGCTACAGGACTTCAAATAAGCTTTTCCCTGTTCTGGGTCTCAGTTTCCTCACGGGCAAAATAAATTAATCGGACTCAATATTCCCTGTGGTGCCTTCTGTCTGCTCAACAATGCTGCCTGCACAAACCAGGCATTCATCTCGAATCCCATGCACTCTACTCCTTCTCATTACTTGCCTTTGCCTAGAACCCAGGAAGAACATGACCCCAGGGCCTGGACTCCCTCTCCAGAGTTCTCACACCCTTTTGCATCTCAAACTATGCACCTTAGAGGGAATCTCTTTCAGTGCATTTCACCATGAAGTAAAGGCCAAGCAGCCAGGGGCTCTGGGCACTGGGGGAATTCTCCATGATATCAGAGAGTTGTCTGAGAAAGGAAGCACCTTCTAGACAAGACGCTGGGGTAGGTAGCAGAGGGGCCCTCAGCCCCTCTGGTGGGTCTCCCTGAGATTGGGGCACCACTCCTGCTGGGACTAAGTTTCCTTGTCGGCAGCCTCAAAGTGAGAGACTGTCAGCTCCCTGTGAGTCACAGGGACAGGGAGAAGAGAAAAGCAGCAGACAGGCAGAGAAGGGAGAGAGAGAAAAACAAAGGCAAAGGGAGACATTGAAAGTACTAACTAGGGAATACAAAAGACTTAATGGAGCAATGATTTACAACAATGTGCCTTTTTTTAGGGAAGGCGGATGGAAATTCCATAGAGCTTCAATTTTCCTCTAAATGCTTGTGATTTCAGAGACTCCCTGGGGTCCAGGTTCCCTCTGGAGCACTCTCCGAGATGGAAAGGAAGTTCAGCCCCACCTGCTGTGGGGAGGGGGTAGGGGGATGGCTTGTGGACTGGGACAGCCAGGGGCGTCCCACACCCCACGGGGAAAAAAATGAAGCTACTCTTTTCACGGGTGGGGGGTGCTTAGCCAGAGAACCATGAACACTCTCCATAAAAGATTTCTCAGCTTCCCCGTTTCCAGAGGTTTCACCTTCCATGGAAGTTGTCAAGGCAACAGAGTCAAGTAACAACCAAAGAACAAATGGCATCAGCCTCACTGGGTGTCACCACCTTTACCTGCCAACTGCAGGTACAAACAGTGCCCTCCCTTGTCAGCGGCAGCATCCCTGACTTACTCCCAGATGCACAGACAGCAGGACGCAGAGAGAGAGACATAGGCACACACTCTTTTCCGACCCATGGGGCCTCTTTGTGCACCTGGGAAGAATCTGGAGGCTCTAAAGGTCTCTCAAATAGGACAACCTTTAAAAATATCTTATATTTAACCATTTGGCAACATGGGGTTATGCGACACGGGGAGGAAGCCCTCTGTTTTGAAAAACAATCTCTTGTTTCTCTGTCTTCAAAACAGACCTAGAGTTCTAAATATTTTCCTTATTCATAATTCCAGAGGATAAAGTGAACATTCAAATTCATAGGGTCCCAAGAGCTCAAGCCCTAAGGAAAGGACAGCCTCAAGGACCCAAGACTGTGGACAAGGAAGAAGCAAGTACCAGAACTGGAGTAAGCGTGTGTGCAGGGAGCCGGCCAAGGGAGTGTGGGTTCCATGTTGGCCCCAGACGTGCTCAGTCACAGCCAGAAGAGGCTCCTAGTTTGGAATCTTTCAAAGTAGGAAACAGGCCCAGGAAAACCTGACAGTGAGTTACAGGTTAAGATTGGCTGATTTACTCTGCATTCACCTGTTTACTCCAGACACATACACCAGCAACACCACCTAAATGTATAATTGGTGACTCACCCTGGTTTCGATGCTCAGGACCACAAGGAAGCCTTCCCCCAGGTGCCGACGGACTGGCTTTTTCCTTCTGCTGACCCGCAGACATCGCCCTTTGGGCATCATTTTCCAAAACACCAACTACATTCTGTCCAGTATCAAGTCATGCTTCTAACCGGTCTCATCTCCTCACTCCACTGACACGGACTAGAAGCTCCTAGAGCGCGAGAACAATGTCCAGATCATCTCTATCGTCATCTTCACGGTTTCCTACATATGTTACTCATTTATTTATTCAACGTTTACACAGCTTGCATCAGGCTGGGTGTTGTACCAGGAACCGAGGACACGCTGACAAACAAGACAGTCTGACCTCTCAGCACCGACCTGTGAGGGAGAGACACTTACCCACACGAATGAACTGACAGCCTGTGATAACCGTTAGGATGGAACTCACACCAGTACTGTATGAATCATAGTCAACATTTACTGACTGTTGCGTGGGCCACCAACCGTTCTAAGAATTTCATTTGAGGGACACTTGTGTGGCTCAGTCAGTAAGGCATCTGACTCTTGATTTTGCTCAGGTCATGATCTCAGGGTCATGAGATCGAGCCCAACATCACACTCCACACTCAGCAGGGAGTCTGCTTGAGATTCTCTCTCTCTCCTGCGGCCCCTCCCCCCACACACATGTTCTCTTTCTCTCTGTCTCTAAAACAAATAATCTTTAAAAAAAAGAATTTCATTTGACATGGACTCATTTTAATCCTCACCAGCCCGGTGACATGTGTACTATTATCATCCCCATTTTACAGATGAGGACATTAAGGAACAGAAAATCTAAATAATTTGCAAAGGCTTCAAAGCTAGTAATGGCAGGGCTGGGACCCAACACAGGCCAGCCAGGCTGTTAGTGCTGTGCTCTTCAGGTGACAGGAAGGAATGACAGGAGACCCTTTTTGAAAGGCCTCTCTGCAGAAATAAGACTGAAACAGAGAGCTGAAGAAGGGAGGCAGCCACAGGTGTCTCCAGAGCCAACGATGAAACAAGTCACCGACTTGGGGGAGGGACACTCGCAGGACTGATTTAGAGCTCCATCTGACCCAACAAGCTATGGAATGAAAAGTTTAGGCAAGAGCAGCTGCAAATATCAGATCAAGAGTTCCACGTTTCATTCCAGGCTTTTGCAGACATCTTCCCAGAGTCCCCATTTTCCGACCAGAGAAATTATCAGCCATGTAAACCTCTGCCCAATGAGTCAGACAATCAAATCAGGTTTCTCATCAAACCAAAGCCATCCATGGTCATCTTCTGTCAGAATGGTTCCGGGACAAAAAGACCATATTAAGGATTTTGCTACCTTTCCTTGTCCCTGACCATCTAATGAGAGTTCATAAGCACATGCATGTGAAAGAAAATAGCTACATGAGGACTGATGTGCTGTAGGCCTGTGGGAGGCACCAGGCTAAGAGGGAAAAGTGGAGACTGGGAATTACATGGGCAAACAGGTTTCCTGTGCTAACCTGTATGGATTCCCAGAACTCCCAGTGTGGCCTTCCAGTCTCTGCCTCTATATTTCCCAGCTAGGTGAACTTCAGAGGACTAACATTTATGGAGTACCCAAAGGGTGTCTTGAGTTGTGCATATATTATCCCATCTAACTCTTAAAATGACCTTATAGGGTAAGTCTAACTATTCTCTATGGCTTTCCTCTATTTCCTGGTATATGAAGGGGTAAGAGCCTTCAGGCCCCAACAGCAAGGTGTAGCCATGTTACCAGTACGGACAAGGAGATAGGCAGCTGCTGCCAGAGCTCAAACCCACAGCCCCCCTTCCTCTAGTTGGCCCTTCTCCCATATGGTGTTGCTCTAGAACGATGCCACATAGAGAATGATTGTCCCAGAGAGCTGTCGGTCCCAACAACTGACTTCGTGTGACTTAGAAACACACCTTTGCTGTGTGGAACTATGAAGATGCCACAGCTGATTTTTTCTGTAGCATATCCTGGCTGATCTGGGCAGTCCATTTCTGAGACTCAAATTTGAAATCCTTTTTGTCTGAATACAAAACCCATACTTCTTCCTCTAGGATGCTCTACACCATGATACCAAATTACATAGATACGTTAAGAAAGGGTTCTTCTGAAGACAAATATGGGATATAAAATGAATGAATCAGCAATGCAGGACGTCTGGGACCCCAGAGGGCCAGGAATGCAACGGGGCTTTTGCAAAGTCTCAAACTCTCCAGAAAGGGAGCTCTCGCTTATAGCTCTCCCTGTAATAATGTGGTGATTGTATCAGAGGCAGAAGCAGGGCAGGGGCAGAAGCTAGGGCAATGGTAGCTTTCGGGATCAATGTGGTCAGCAATGCTGAGAGTCATTACCAAGAGGGGAGGGGTATCTAGTAAGTAGCATTCTTCTCCTTCTACCTTCAGAACCAGTAAGAAACAGACCCAGGAGTTAGATGGACAGAGATCAAAACACCCTCTTTACAAAAGTCTGGATTGGAGGTCATGGCTTGGTCCACAGCCACGATGGGCTGCGTAATATTTTATCCCAGAATTAACCCTGCCCATCACATCACAGGTGGATGGGCGACTTCCAGCCTCCTCCGCCCCTCCTACAGAGGTGAAGCATATCCGAGGAAGCCACCACCAAGATAAGGGAGCCAACCAGAAGACACCCACTCAGGACAACTAGTTCCTGGTTCATCCTTTCCAACTCCAATCAGCTGGGTCACTCCTCCTTCTCAAAGGCGCAGAAGAGCTGTTTCTCTCTCCTGCCTCAGCTTCTTTCCCTGCTAACGCAGAGGTTGGATTTAGCAAACTATACAGTTCCTTCTGGTTATGTAACTATTTAATGTTAAAACTGAGTGGAATGATATACTTGCAAAAAAGTAGGACAGTCCATCACACAGCCACCAGAGTATTTACTGAGTCCTCACAGAGGCAGAGCACGAAGGCTCCGCGGCAATTCAGTTACTCCGGTGATAAGCCCACGGAGCCAGAGGTGGTTCTCATAAGCTCTCCAGACTCTGTGGAAGCAGAAGTTAAGAGAAGGATTTGAACTGCAGCAGGCAAAAGGGCCATTTAGTAACCCTAAAAAGAAAAGTTCCAAGCCAGAACACAGCCCATTGGCACAAACCAGACAGAAAGGTATTTGGAAATTCCTCTGATTTATGACCTACTATAGGATATTGAGAGATTATTTATGATCAATATATGTGCCTGCTGGCCTCTCACTGGAGCTATTGACACTGCCTCATTCCGTGGAAGTTGGCCAGCCCAATCCAACAGACATACTCTCTGTGTTCTGTTGGTGCGGGCCATAAACCCAGATGCAGTCATCTATCTCCCTGAAAATGGTGCTGGTTACTCCAGCCCTTGGAGGTCTGACCCAGAGATAAGGATTCGCAAGGAGAAGGCAGGTTCCAGGTTTGTGGGGGGGGAAGACAGACTACAACAAGCTTCCCTCCATAATTCTCATTTGAAATTTTTCATGTCATCATCCTTCTATAATTCACCTTCCTTAAAGAACCACATAGCTTAGCTCTGGGTCATTTGGATCTTCACGATAAAACTTCCTCAACGTATTTCCCCTAAGGCCGATCCAAATGGCATGCCAATAAAAGGAAACTCATCTAGATTAGCATTTGATCAGCTGCCATTATATTCTTTATGTTACGCTAGATGATACAGGAAGTATAAACTAGAAAATATCAAATATTTTATTTATATAAAGTATCAACATGTTATTTGCATAAAATAAGAAACAGGAGTTTCCTTGTCTTCAAGGAGCTGCCTCCTGTTGGGGGCAGCAAAAAGAGACTCTGCCTAGAAACTGGTAAATCAGTCATATTTCTCTTCCTCCCTTCAGTCCGATGAGTACGCCTCGTAGCCTCCCACCACTAGGACATTGAACACGCTTTCCAATGCCTGCATTACCATCCCTGCATATACGTCTGCCCTCTCTCAAAATACAACCCACTTTAACCCAGGGTGGCCTTTACCTTACTGAGTCCTACCTTTCTTGTAAGTCTCAGCTTAAATATAAATTTTTTCAGGAGGCCTTTCTTAAGGCCCTAGAAGGTGAGATTCCTCTACAAGGTGTTATCATAGCATCTTGTATTTTCCTCAGCATAATATCATCACACTGGGCTGGAATCACTCACTTGATGGTCTGCTGTGCCAGCCAGACGGCAGGTCTGAGACAGGGGACCATGTCTGCCTTACTCATACTAATCCAGTAGACTTGCTGTCTGCATCCTCTGGCACAAGTTACAAACCCACACATAGCCACAGCCACCTGTCTTCTCGAAAATGTTCTTGGTTACCCGTGCTCTCTGAGGGCTGACCCAGAGACTTGGTTTTGTGGAGAAGGCAGAGAGAGGACTGAGCATTTCCAGTGACTTTCGAAGTCTCAAGCAAGAAGGAGGTATTCAATAAACATTTGTTTAAAATAAATATGATTAAGAATAAACAAATGAGGGGCACCTGGGTGGCTCAGTCAGTTAAGCGCCTGCCTTCGGCTCGGGTCATGGTCCCAGGGTCCTGGGATCAAGCCCCGCATCAGGCTCCATGCTCAGCAGGAAGGCTGCTTCTCCCTCTCCCACTTCCCCTGCTTGTGTTCTCTCTCTCTCTCTCTCTCTCTCTGTCAAATAAATATATAAAATCTTAAAAAAATAAGAATAAGCGAATGAATGAAATTATTACAGCTAATCAGTGCCCATCAGAGAACTGACTACAAGTGCAATAACACTCAGCAGACAAAAAGTGAAAATCCAGCCTTGTGCTTCTGCCCTTGATTTGGCTTGGTTGAGTGTTTGGAAACAGAAAAACTGACCACTTTTTGTGACTTTAATATTCTTCCCTCAAAAAATATCCATCCCCCCACTTTGTTTGTTTGTTTGACTGCTCCATTTGCTCCCCACGGAGCCTCCAATCCATCCCCAGGCCTACATCACCAAGGAGTGTACCATCTCCACTGTCCTTCTCTAGGATGTCCAATGCAAGGCAGAAGGTGAAAACCAATTGAACAATGTGTCTGCATTCAGTCAGTAGCAAAGGCTCCATAGATTTCTAAGAAGCAGGCTAAAATTAAAAGAAGAGGGGGGAAATACAAAGCCTAAACACAACTGTCAATCAGGAAGAGTTAGATGTTCTCTTACCGAAGTCTTGGTGGGGTGGTCCCAGGTATGAGGAAGGGACAATGGTCATCATGCAGGGAAGCACACTCTCCCCTACCATTGCTCTTTCCAAGCTTTTGTCTGTGGGGCTGGGGCCCCCATCCCAGCCTCTCACCCTGGGACCTGGATTGTGCCACTGATAGGATAACTTCTCGTTGGTTCTTGGAGGTCCCACCTTCAGTGCATTATTTATTCCATAAATATTTATTGAGACTGGGGATTTAGTGGTAAACAGAACAAACATGGTTGTCGTCTTCATGAAATTTACAATCTAGTGACTGGCACAGATCATAAAATAATACTGCAGATAATAAATGCAGAATTACAGACTGTGATGAATGCCAGGAAGAAAAGGTATAATGTGTTATGGGAGATTGTAATGAGGAAACGTTTTAAATTAAGGGATGATAGAAAGCTTCTCCAAGGAGCCAGGGACCTAGAAAAGAAGGGGGTTAGCCACTAAAGGACAAGGGACATCGTGGTCCAAGCAACAGGAAGAACTTGTGGGAAAGCCCTAGGTTGGAAGCAGTGTAGTGCCTTTGAAGACACGGAGGAAAGCCAAGGTGGAAAGAACTTTTCTCAAGGAAAGCTTGAGAGATGGGCAGAAACCCAACCTTATAAGACTTTGTGGGACCTGTTAAAGATGTGGGTTTTCTAGTGTTGGCGAGGATGTGGAGAAAGAGGAACATGGTGCACTGCTGGTGGGAGTGCAAACTGGTGCAGCCACTCTGGAAGACAGTATGGAGGCTCCTCAAAAAATTAAAACTACAACTACGCTCTGATCCAGTAATCGCACTACTGGGTATTTACCCAAAAATATGAAAACAATAATTTGAAAAGATGTATGTACCCCTATGTTTATCGCTGCATTATTTACAATAGCCAAATTATGGAAGCAGCCTGAGTGTCCATCGACAGACGGGGGGATGAAGAATATATTACACACACACGCGTGCACACACACACACACACACAGGGATGTTACTCAGGCATAAAAAAGAATGAAATCTTGCCATTTGCAACAACATGGATGGAGCGACAGTCTATTATGCTGAACGAAATAAGCTGGAGAAAGACAAATACCATCTGATTTCACTTGTTTGTGGAATTTAAGAAACAAAACAAAAGAACAAAGGGAAAAAAAGAGACAAGCTAAAAAACAGATTCTTAACTATAGAGAACACAAAGATGGTGACCAGAGGGGAGGTGGGTGGGGGGATGGGGCAAACAGGTGAAGGGGATTAGGAGTGCACTTATCTTATTGAGCACCGAGCAGTATGTGGAATTGTTGAATCACTATATTGCACACCTGAAACGAATATAACATGGTATGTTAGCTCCATTGGAATTAAATTTTTTAATTAAAAAAATTAAAAATAAAAATAAATAAAAACCAAGTTCTTAGAAACAGGGACTAGATTGATGGTTACCAGGAGCTAGGGTTTGGGGGGATTGGGGAGATGATGGTCAACGAGTATAAACTTCCAGTTAGAAGATGAGTAAGTTCTGGGGATCTAATGTGCAGCGATGTGACTTGTTAACAATACCGTACTATGTACTTGAAAGTTGCTAATTAAACTGACACAATGCTATCTGTCAATCATGTCTCAATAAAGCTGAGAAAAATGTAAAATTAAAGTATTTGTACTTGCAAAAAAAAAAAAAAGAGGTGGGTTTTCTACATTACAGAGTTTTTGGCGGTGGACTGATCTGAAGGTGACTCTGGGGGTGCCAGGGTGACTCAGTCGGTAAAGCGTCTGGCTCCTGATTTCAGTTCAGGTCATGATCTCAGGGTCCTGGGATGGAGTCCCATGTTGGGTTCTGTGCTCAGCAGGAGGTCTGCTTGGGATTCTCTTCCTCCCTCTGCCCCTCTTCTCCCCTCTCTCTCTCTCAAAATAAATAAATAACATCATTTTAAAAAGGTGACTGTGGCTGCCCAGGAACAGATTAGAGGGAGGATGGGAAACAATACAAGGAGATCAGGCAAGACCATTCTGCACTAGACTAAGTAGGAGACCCGCACTGGACCAAGGGTGGTGGACACCGAGGCAGAAAGTAGATAAACTGAAGGTATACTCTGAGACAGTCGGCCGGACCTCTCTCTCCAGTGACCTGCCACGAGTCACCAGGTCAGCCTAAGCAACAGGGCCAATGTTCCGAGTGACTCTGCTCAGTGAGAAGCCGGCAGTGAGGATGTTAGCGAAGCCGCCCAGCTCCATCTCTGCCCCAGTCTGGTTATTTTGGTCATTTAGACATGGCCTTGATCACCGTCTCCTTCTATCTATAGACTCAGTGTCAAATCTGGTTTACCGCAGACCAGATCTTTTCATCAACTCAGCTCCGTGGGAGAAGAGGTTCTCCCCAGGAGCAACACAGGGACAGAGCCTGGCCACAGAGTTATAAAACTGGGGGTGGAAGAGCACCATACAAGAGAGCAGGAGTTTTTAGAGCATGAATTTTATGGTTTGGATTCTAATTAATTTGTGGATCTCTCTTCCCCAGCAGAAGGTCTTGGCTGAGATGCTGAAGTTAGCAAATTGCCTGCTTCGTGCAGGCACCATGTCCATTTCAGAATGTTTTCTATGGATTTTTTCCCACGTCATCTATTAATTACCTAATTACATTGTCTAATTATGGGATTCTTCATGTATTTACACTGATTACGTAATTGGGTGCAATTACACTAATTAGGTTAATGATACAGGATAACAGACTACAAATTGCTTTAAAGGGACACTGGGAAGGCTAGTAGGCCAAAAACCCTTTGGGAGTAGGTTGGGATCTGTCTGTTAGCAGCTTGGAACTTCCCTCTTCCTTGTCCTCATCCTGACTTTTGGATCCATTCTAGAGAACCATGTGGGTAAATTGGCAAAACTGTTGCCCAAGACCTGGAGACCCAGGACGAAGCTATGGTGAAGGCACAGCATGTAGGTAACCCCAGGCTCCCTGCCTGTGGTGGACAGTACGATGCCTCCACACAAGGATGCCTATTCCCTAACACCCAGAACCTGTACCTATATCCCCTCACCTAGAAAAAGGGATTTTGCAGACATGATTAAGGGTAAGGACCTTGAGATGGAGAGAGTCTCCTGAATTATCCAGGTGGACCCAATCTAATCACACGAGTCCTTCCCTGCCTGGATCAAGGAAAAGCAACAGTGGGATGCAGAAGCATCACTTGGAAGATGGAATGAGAAGGATTCCACATCCCACTGCCGGTTCTGAGAAGGGGGAGACCATGGGCAAGGACCAGAGAGAGGCTTCTAGGAACTCAGGCCAGCCAGGAAATGGGGACGACAGTCCTACAACCCCACGGAACTGAACTCTGCCACCTGTATGAGCAAGGAAATGGATTCTCCCCTAGAGCCAGCGGAAGAAATGTGGCCCTGCTGAGCCTTGATTCCACCCCGAGACACCCCTGTTGGACTTTGGACCTGTAGAACTGTAAGATAATAAACTTCTGTTGTTTGAGCAACTATGTTTATCGTAATTTGTTACAGCAGCTATGGAAAACTCATGTGCTCCAGACTCTGTTCCTCCCTGGCTCCACACTCACTTCCTTGGTGTTTGTCATGATGTCCTCTTACCCGCTGTCTCTCTTATCAATGCCTGTGTTGGAGGAAGGGTCTGACCGAAACCTTATCCAGTATATGAACTTACATTACTGTTACCCCCTCCAGTGACATCTGCCTCCTGTTTTATCTCTGTGTAATCAAAGATTTTGTCTGTAACAGTGGAGGGAGAGCCCCATCCTCAAGGTCAGACCAATAGTGTTTAAAATCCCAGCTCCTCTACTTACTTGCTCTGTGGCCATAGTAAGTGGGGAGAGGGAAGGAGGCTTCAGTTTCCTTACCTTAGAGCAGGGATCCTGGGATCCACCTCACAGGCTTGTAATTAACATGTAACGGGATCAGGTATGTGGAGTGCCCGGAACAATGGCTGGCCCAGATACAATGTTTAAAGATTTCCTTCCTTCCTTTGAGAAGCACCCAGGATCTCAGTGACCAACTTTGAGAAGAGAGCAGGGGAATGTCCTTATGTGGAAGAAGGCACAAGATAACGTAAAACAAAATAAAATGCTGGACGATCTATTTCCTGTCACCTCCGAACCACCAGGAGATGGAAACCACTCAGAAGCACCTGCTACCCCAGTCGGCTTCTGAGTGTGTAACAAAGGAGTGTGGGTAGAGACAAGGAGGTGGGGTTGTCTCCTCCGATTTCTGCCTCTTGCTGGCTGGCCTTGGAGACAGAGAGGGAGAAGACAGCTGAGGCTCTGGATTCCTAGCTATGACTCTTGGTCATTTTTAGAACATCTGACTCTAAGCGGTCCCTGGGAATATCTGTGCTAGCTGCTGGCAGATAAGGGGAAGAACTGTACAGAAATATATAATAGTAGCAGCTAACCCTTACACGGCATCTGCTCTGTACACTGCATTTTATATAAATTCAATCATTGAACCCTTCCAGTAACCTTTTGAGGAATGTGAGTCTGCTACTGTCGTGTGCACTGACGGTTGAGGAAGCCCCGGCATAAAGAAAGGAAGGAATTCTCCCAATGGTATCAGCTGGAAGGTGGCAGTGCTGGGATTCGCGCTCGGGTCGGCAGGCCCCCGGGCAATGCTGCCACCAGTGTGTCCTATCCTGACCCAAGAGACAGGGTTAAACAGGAGAGGTTAAGTTCTCAACGGTGACTTTCCTGTGTCTCTCAGCAACATCACCGCCATTCAAAGGTTTTTATAATGAGGTAGTCGGGCCCAGAGTCTCAGTGTCATCTAGTGCCTGGAGCCGATCTAACCAACTTTCCGGAAGTTTGGTCCAGGCTAGGATGGGAGCAGCATCCTTGGAGTCAGACCAATCCTGCCTATAATCTCACCTCAGTTACATCCTCGCCGCATGGGCAGGAAAGACTGCTTCACCTGAGCTCTTACAGGGAAAACCCACACAATGATCCCTTAAAGGCAAAGAGGGATTCTTGCCTATTCTCGTGAAGGTTTTAGGTGAGTCATGAAGCACTGTCCATGGCAATGAGCCTTCCTGTTACAATCTGAGGATGGCCAAGCCATCTTCCACTACCACCACCCTTCCCCCACAAAATATTAGCTTGGGTCTTATGTCTTCTCTGATTTTCAGATATGAGTCCACACTTTGAGTTAGGATATTGGCCGTGTGAAAATGCAAACTTCTGGAATAGCTACACACACCATGCCCTTCGTAGTTATTGACATGAGGTGAATTAGCTGATAAACATCCATTTTTGAAGCATTACTGCTTCAAGTCAGAAAACAAGGATGAGAATAATACTAAGGCCCATCTATCCTAAAAGGGTTATTTTGAGGCACTTATGAGACAATGCAGGTGAGTACAATTAAAAGTGTTACCTAATTTCAATTCCGACAACTCTTAGGCAGCACCTCCTGTATACCAAGGACATGGAAAGCACTGTTTCTGAGCCAAACAGGGATTCTTTGAGTTCTCCTTTTTGGGGAATTAATCTAAGCTAAATGGAGATTAAAATGTTAAAATGAAGAAGGAGAAATAACCCACGTGCATATTTCCATCCTTGAATGTGTCCCAATGTTCTGCAACTATCAAGTTCAATGCCCTTTCCATCTGAGCCTCTGGACTGTTTCTTGAGGTCAAGGCCTAGGTCATGTTTAACTTCCCAGTAAATAACAAATTGCTTGACACACAGCAGGTGCTCAATTAAGTATTCACTGAATAAATGAATGAACTAAATAAAAGAACTTTTCACCAAAAATTTCACTGTGATCTTTATACTCCTCCCAGCTCCCAGATTCGAGGACTGTGGGAGCATCTACCCTCCACTCCCCAGTGCTCTCATTTCCAGGGTGGCTGTGCAGCCCTCCCCCACACCTGCCTTCACAACCACACCTGTCTCCACCAGGAGCCGCCCTCATTTCTCCTCTTTGTCAAAGTGGCCCTTTGGGCAGCATTCCTGTGCTTCTTCCTGGCGTCAGAGCTCAGACACTGAAGAAATCACTTACCCACTGCCTCATTAGCTATGGCTGCTACCTGGGATTCCGCACACAGCCATCACCCAGCCTTTATTGATCCGCCGTTTCAGGACTGAGCAGAACGATTTCACTTTCAACGGATTAATTGTGTAGAGAGAGGGCTTCAAGACGAGAGAGCATCCATTAAATTCTCTAAGACAAAACCTAGGTCACCCTGGCAAATACTACACCCATACAGATGTGCTGTTAAAACAGATGTTCATGCAGACAAGCCTGAGCTGTTAACAGGATGGCCATCTCCTTGAGGATGTCCTGTTTTGCAAATGACTTCCCATGGGGTTTTTTTTGGGGGGGGGGGGCAGGGGTTTGGGAAGGTGAAGGAAGGGAATCCTGAATCCTCATGAAGCAAACATTTTCATTCATCTCCTCCGCTCCGTGTTGGCTGTTGTCACAGAGCTGGCATACAGGGACTTGGCTGACGTCCTGAACAGGGAGAAGATTCAAGGACCATCCGGTTATACGGACTGTATGGACTCAAAGAATTCTGCCTAAACGGATTATCTAGGCCACAGCTTTTCAGACTATCTTCCTCAGAGTCTCAGTGATCTGAGAAGCTGCTTAAAGGGCTCCTGGCAGGTGGAAGGGAGCAGGAGCAGCAGAGCTATGGACTCTTGGTCCATCTCTCTTGCCGACTGCCACCACCATGTTTATCTGTGACATATGAATTATAAGGCCTTGGGGAGGGGGTGGGGGGAGTTTTCCCTGCTTAAAAATACTTTAAACTGTGAATCCAGGTGGTATGCAGAATGGTTAGCTGTACCTCTAAACGGGTTGGGTTTTGGAGTTTTTTTGTTTTTGTTTTTTTATTTTTAAGATTTTATTTATTTCAGAGAGAGACCACGTGAGCAAGGGGAAGCGGTAGGGGAGACGGGGCGAAGCAGAAGGAGGGTGGGAGGAAATGGGGAGAGGCAGAAGAAGGAGAAGCAGACTACGACTGAGTGGGGAGCCCCCCACAGGGATCAAACCCAAGACCCTGGGATCATGACCTGAGCCAAAGACACATGCTCAACCCGCCAGGCACCCCAAATTAGTGGGGTCTAAATCTGACTTGTATCACTTACTGGCTGTGTGACTGAGCCAAGCCCTCCTCCTATGCCCTGATTTAGATCCCTTCTCTCCTACACAAGGATTTTGCTCCTTCCATTATTTCCTCTCTCCTGTATCATCATTTTTTCCTTAACTACATCATCTCCTCAACATATAAACTTCCCAAAAAAAAAAAAAAATCTCCTTTGATCACATACCTATCTCCCACGACTATCTTTCTTCTCTTCTCCTGTTTACAATGAGAGAGACTGCAGAAGAACCGTCCACCTGGCCCTCTCCACTCCCTCGTGCCCCATTAGCTCCAGAAGTCTCCTCTGTGTTATCTGTCAGGACCAACTGACAATTCAGCATGTCACATTTGGCGAAAACTTTCTCTCACTTGGTGTCCGCGACCCACTTTCCTCTTTGCTTCTGACCTGGGACACTGCTCTCCTCAATGTGCCATGGGCTCCTCGCCTTCTTCTGGACTTCTGATATTGGCCATGCTCCAAACCCCATCCCTAGGGCTAGGGTCTCTTTTTCTTTTCTAGTTACAATCGCACCCAACTCGTCTGCCCCAGTCCTGCAGATGTCAGCCACCTGTATGCTGTTACCTCCCTAATTTATATATCGATCGCTTCCAAGTGCTCCTCCCATCTACAGATTTCTCTACCGACTTGCCCATTTGACAGCCTTACTTGAACAGGGAGATGGGTTTCGCTCACCTGGCATGTCCAGAACTGAACCAGCTGCCTTCCTCCTCCAAACAAGCTCCTCTCCAAGCTTTCCCCATCAGTAGATGGCATCAGGAGGCTCAAAACCCTCAGAGACATCCTTGATTTCCTGTTCTCTCTCATGCCCACCATAACCTAGCAGTAAATCTCAGGGGCTTGACCTTCAAAGCATTACCTGAGGGGTGCTTGGGTGGCTCAGTCAGCAAGGTTTCTGAACCTTCTCCACAGCTTAGGTCTTGATCTCAAGGTCCTGAGTTCAAACCCCACGTGGAACCTACTTAAAAACTAAATAAACAAACAAAATGTAACGCACATCTGAGTGCTTTTTACCGTTTTTATCATTGGTTCAAACTGCCACTTCCCTCACGTGCCCTCCTACAGTAGCTTCCACACAGGGCCCCCTTCTGTGTCCTCACTTGCTGGATCCAAACTCTCCCAGCAGTTGCAGATCATACAAAGAACAAGAGTCATGTGGCCTCCACTGTCCTCCCTGCCCCAAGCTCCAAATTCACCTCGGACTGCTAACCTCCTTACCCTCCTGACCATCCATGAGGCTCCGGTGAGCACACCCTGCTGACCCACAGCCCGTTAGCTCCCCTCCAGAGGAGGCTGGCCCGCACTCAGAGCAGGCCAGTCACTACCTTGCCTTCCCACCTGCTCTGGGGTCTCTGTGACTTCAAGATAACTGACTTGGAGCTTAGCCTCAAGACCCCCCTCCTTTGACTTGCTCTCACAGCCAGCTGGGGTTTAACTAGAGTGGCCCGGCCTGCCCTACCAAGGCTTGGCCCCAGGGAGTTAGCCATTTATCACACCTAATCACTTGGAAAAATATAAACGGGTTCCTTTGAATTCATGAAGATACAGACAACTTTAGTGGTGACACGTGCCGATTACGTGGTTAAAAACATCTACATACTTCTTGCCCATTCCTAGCACATGGGGGAGGTGAAGAGACAGGAGGTTATGAGACAGACTTTGGCCATTAAAACCAAGCAAGTTAACCAAGTACACTAACGCAAATAAAACCGCTGTAGCGCTATGTAACATGTACTAGACCCAGCAGGCCAAGTTCAAGCTCAGACCCCAATTCAGTTCAATTCCCTTGAAAGCTCTTACTCAAACGTGCTGATCCACCTTTCCGATTTTTACCTCTGCATTGCCACTAAAATTCTTTCAGGGAAGAACTCAAGTTTGGCCAATAAATCCAAGTTAATGACTTTGGTCTTGAAACCCAGGCATCCAACTAGCAGTCAGTAAATTAGAGAACAGTAATAAATAAATAAAGAAAATATCTGGGGGAACCTGTAACTAACTATTGCAATATAAATTAAAAACAAATTTCACTTCTACCCATCTCAAATCGGCATTTTGGGAATGAAATAATTGAACTTCACAAGCCTTACCTTGACTCTAACATGAATCACCCAGCACACTTCGAAGCAGCTGTTAGTTCCTGTTACTTCCACCACACAGTGAAAGGAAACAAAGTATCCTACAGAGGTGGGGTGTCTAACTCACATCCCGTGGAAAACGGGGTAAACTGAGAACACTGGCCAACTAATCTGTGGTTATGGAATCAATCTGCCAAATGGTGCAAGATGTAATTAACTAAATGCCATGGACATGGCACTGTGCATTCAGTAGGCACTCAATAAATTTCGAGGAATGAGTGAAAACAAAACACAAAACAAAATATAAGCTTGACTGTGACCCCCAATCCTATGTGCCATGCTGAGGCCCTAAAGAAAGAGGGTTGAAAACTGGCATCCCAGAAAAAACCTGGAGGGACAAAGTCTGTATGAAGCCTCAGCTCCGTTTCCTTTCCTGAGGACTGGATCCGACTGCCTGTTCAATGCCTGCTGGTGCCCCTGCTGCCCACCTATTGAGAGAAACGTAATCAAGTGGGCTTTTCTTGTGGCTCTTCCTCTGAAACATCAGGCAGGTAGGAGAAAGCACACAGACCACTGGGAAAGGGCATTTTTTAAGTAAGCTACTATAAACATGCTGGGCCTTTCTTTATAATAATTAGTGGTGAGGGGCACCTGGAGGGCTCAATTGGTTGAGTGGCTAACTCTTGATTTCGGCTCAGGTCCTGATCTCAGGATCATGAGTTCAAGCCCCACCTGGGGCTCTGCCCTCAGCCCAGAGTCTACTTCAGATTCTCTCCCTCTCTCTCTGCCCTCCCTCCCCTCGCCTCACTGCTCCACTCACATGTGCTCTTTCTCTCTCTTTCTCTCTCAAAAAAAAAAGATTAGTTTGGTGTTTCACTATGTTTTAATAGCTGCCTTAAACTATATAACCATTATTATCAGTCATGAAAAAAATCCTAGTAACTTCCTTGAGGGAAAGACAGATAATAATACATCCTATGTGAATCTCTCTTGGGGGATTTACAGATGCCCATAAATACCCTTTGTTGACACCATTGAATCTGATGGTCACCCAACGACATTACTCAGACAAACGTTGTGGATATTCCCCTTTGGGGAATTTATCTGGTAGTCGATGGCAGACCTAACTTTTTTGTCCTCTTTTCACATAAAAAGCAGTTCCTGGCAACTTGCCCCTTGTGATTCGAAACCACGTTAGTTTCCTCCAGCTGGCTGGGGGGGGGCGGGGCAGGGGTTAGCCCCAAGAGCCTACCTTGAAGAGCGAATTTCCTCGCACTGTGATAGGGTCTAACTGCTAATCACCTGTGTTCTGTTGAAAATTTTATAACAAAAACGGCTCATTAGGCTAACAGGTGAGTCACATGATGAAAAAAACAAACAACAACCACAACCACAAAAACCCACTTAATTTAGCCGTTGGCCAGAAGATTTGTTTTGTTGGGTGCTTTATTGGGAGGTTTACAGGCACTTTTTATATCTGTTTTTATAGTTTCATAATCAAACAAATTGCTGTTAATTGATTTCGGAGGTGGGGGGGGGACCTAAAGCCAGCATCAGGAAGAACAAGACGGAACGTATGCAGTTTGAGAACGTGAGTGAAGCAGGGAGACCGTCTGCAAAGTGACAGGGACCTTTCCAATGGTTAGTCAGCATTTTGTGCTTTTCTCAAATCTGGTTTTAGTGAAGATGAATCTAGTGGGGATTTACGGGCTCTTAAAGGAAAGCCGTCAGAATTTCAGAAACGTGTTGCCTTGCTGGGCTCGCCCTGCTGAGCTAGTGCTTCCAGCCCGTCCTTCAGGAGAATGGGCAGCCCCGTAAGGGTGTGGGATCCCTGCTGAAGGACAAAGTGAACCCGGGCGCAGATGGCTCAAGTCCACGTGGAGAGCCAGCCTATTTTTAATCGGGCAGCTCAGATGTGACGTGTCTATGATTCTGCTTCTATTTGTGGAAACCTACAGCATCAGAGCGAACGTGTTCATGAGACTTTGCTGCCCTGCTTCTGCCGCCCTGACACTGGTCAGGGGACTCGCTGGAGTATGCGGTCTCCGGCTCCGTGATTCCCTATTCGGTGATCACCTTCCCTAACCCCGAGACTCTCGCTCCAAACCTCTGCCACGGAAAAGGGATCAAATGCCCCGGGGGCTGCTGGGGGCAGCAGAGGAGCCAATGTCCCCGTGACGCCTTGTGAACCCGTAAAGTAGAATACAAGAGATGATGAGGAGGGGAATCTGTGTAATTCCTATGGAGAGAAGTCCCTTCCAGCACCCTCTCAGCCATCCAGCTGGGGGTTGGGCACAGCCACCCCTGCAAGTCATCCGATCTGCCTTCAAGACTGAGCTGGTCACGCTTGTAGCTGCACCATTTACCAAGCTGAGGATCAAGCTTCCCATTATGTCAGGGCCCAGAGGGGACATATTTATTCCTTTGTTTGGCTCATCCAGATGATGAGTTTGCCCGCTCCTAGGGGAGGGTGGTCAGCCTTCTCGGGAGGCGAGCGAAGGGGCTGGGCGTCAGCAGCGTGCTCTGGCTGGGGCCTCGCTGAGGCGCTGTCGAGTCAAAGCTGTGTCCACTCCCAGGAGGACAAATGGTGGAGACCCTGACCTACCGGGAACGCTTCCAACAAAGCTAATGGCATCGGATGCCATTGCCGGCTGTTTCCATCACTGTTGCAGCCTCCCGGCAGCTCCGACTTCACCGGTGAAAAATAGCTCCCCTGTCCCTCCCACGAGGGAGCCTCTATGGTCCTCAACTCGCGAGTCGGGCTGCGGTGGGAGAACCCAGGACGATGCTCTGGCACCAGATGACCCACCCCAAGCGAGCGGGGCCACCGCGCGCAAATTCCCGGCGCGTGAGCCAGCATTCTTTCCGATCTGGAAATTAAAGAAACTGCCTCCAAAGTCCTCGAGGAGAGGCCTGCTGTAAATAAAGAGCATGTTTAGTGTGGCCTCGCTGCGACCTGGGTTATCACGTCCTTCTGCCATCCATGTCACCCACGCCACACACGCAGAATCAGGTTAGTTGCTAGACTGGATGCCAGGCTGGGTGACTGGTTAGGGGAAGGAGCCGGCCCAGAGGTCGACTGGCAGGTTCGTAAATGTGGTTTCTAATTTTATGTATTTATTTCCTTTAAAGAAAAGAGGGAGAGAGGGAATACTCAGAGCCATGAAATCATTAAAACCAATTCCCTTCCTCTGGCCGCCCTCCCGCTGCGCGGGTGCGCGCGTGGAGCCACAGCTGCCGCTACAGAGCCATCCCGTGGTATTGATCCAGATGTGGAAATTGGTATTGACTGCCGCCCCGGCTCTGTGCACTTCCCCGGCTTTTAAAGATACAGCAGCTAGGTGATTTCACTTTGTACATGACAGAGCTCTGGAGACGTTGGCAGAACCAAACCCAAGAATACAAATGAAAACTCGGGGCTTTAGATCTTGCTCCCCTACTTACCCCAAATGGGAGCCTAAAATGGCACAGGGTTGGGCGGGTGGCCTTTCCAGGGAGACAAAAGGACTGTTTGTGTGCACTTGGAATTCATCGTGAGCACTGGGGAGGGGCTAAGCACAGCCCCAAACTTGTTACAAATCCTTGGAGGGTTGGAAAGCTGAACGGGAGGTACAGTCTCCTCCTCAGAGATGCTGTCAAAACTTACTGCAAACTCCGAGGTGCCAACAACACACATTAATTATCTTACACCTGGATAGGTCAGAAGTCCAGTAGGGTCTCGGGGGGCTAAAATCAAAGTGTCAGCAGTACTGGTCCTTTCCAGAGCCTCTAAGGCAGACTCCTACTCATTCTGGTTGGTGACAGAATTGAGTTCCTTAGGGTTGTAGGACTGAGGTCCTGGTTTGGAGGGGCTGCTCACACTCCTGGCCTTGTGGCTGCTTTCTCCATCTTCAAAGGCCACCATTGGAGGCCAGATCCTTCCCGTGTGGCATCTCTCCAACCCACTGTTTGAACTTCCCCTTCCATTTTTCAGGACACGTGTGATTAGATTGCGCTGACCAAAATAACCCAGATAACCCCATTTCATCACGGCCCTTCACCTGCCTGGGCCCTCAACATCCCTTTGGCCACATAAGGTAACATATCCAACAGCAGGTTCTGGGGATTAGGACATGGGCATGCATGGGGAGCCGTCATTTAGCCCAGCACTCTCCGTGTCTGTTTCAGGATAGTCCAGTAGAAATGGAAAAGAAAAGAAGCTATTATTTGATTTTAATAATGGACAGCAATACCACTCCTGCATCTCATGTGAGCGCCTCCATATGCTGTAGGCTCACACAACAGATAGAACTCTCCAGCTACTCTTTAATACCGTGTTCTAATCTCAACCCTGTCCTCCCAAAGGCCAAGCTCTTGGAAAAAAGAGTTGCCATGCCTAGTGGCTAGTAGCCAGCTAGACTCCTGAAATACCACAACCCACGCAACACAGTAGAGTTCTCCCAGAAGCTCCCAGTTTCGAGGAGAGATGAACACGGGACGGACAATTATGGTGAGCCCAGGAGCCACTGCATTCTATGTAAGAGAGCCTGAGACCACAGCAACGAGCAGGGCTGACGTGTCTAAGCGCCTTTCCAACACCTCCTTCAGAGGCTGACCCCTCCAGTCCTATCTTACAGGTTGTGAAACAAGGATTACAAACCAGGTCATCTCACGGCGGCTGATGGAAGCGTGATGCTAGGGTCCACTCTAGGCACGGCTCACATCCTGACTCTTCACTCCCGTGAAACACTGAGCACCCCAGACAGAGACTTCTCACTTGCCCAGATTCATTCGAAGATTTCTAAACTCTTCCTCTCTGGGTTCTGGAGGGGACTGTCGCACTATAACCTCTGCTCACGATAAACCCGGCCCAGGGAAAGTCAGTTTCGCTCTTGCTTCCGCCCACAGACGTCATCATCTGTTTTCAGCCCACTGCAGGCCAAGGGCCCCTTGACTGAGAGTCTTCTGCCAGCCCGAATGGCTAATTGAGACCTTCTTGTGCTGAGCTGGTGCAGATGGCCATCAAGGCAACACCGTTAGACAAGGAGGGAAGGCAGCGCCTCATGAATATTTAAACAGGTAAAAGTAAATATTAATGAAGCAATTGTATCTTTAAATGGTTAAATTACTTTCCACGCTCTACTGTGTTTATTTCATGATGGCACTCAGGGGCACGCGCGTGTGCGCACACACGTGCACACCCACACACACACAAATTAGACATTCCTCGTCTGTGGTGGTTGTTTCCAATTTGATCTTTTTAATTTGAGAATCCCCTCCCCCCATGCTTAATCTAAGCCTTCGTGCACTCATTCCTGAAGTCGAGAAAGCATAATTCTGCCCAGAATATATAGTACGCAACTTGTTGGAATTCCAATGACACGCCTGAGTCTTGTCTACTCTGATTTCATGGCACAAAGCCATGCATGCCATCGGGAGGCAGGAAACCTTAACTTGGGCTCATGTGTGGTAATTGCTTTATTCTGCATGAACTCGTTCTAATTCCCCCCAAAACAAGAGAGGAGCTGAATTTTGCAATTTTAATGACCACATTATTTACCCCTCTGCCTATTTACAAGGCAAACTGCCTAGAATGTCTTTGGCTATATCTTCCTTGGCTTATATTCCTTTGTTTTAATTTTCAATGGAGACATCACTGGCTTTGCTACCTTCATGTGTATCGTCTCATTTGGCATTGTATTTCCATCTTAACATTTTAGGAAGCTTGATTCTGTCCCAATTGTGTCTCCTCAGATTTGTTCTGTCTGTTGTTCACCTTCTATTTCCCACTGGAGAATTCAGCCTTCGCTCTTCCCTCCAACGTTCTTGCATTTACCTGAATGCTAGAGTTCGGTTTTGTAATTCATTTTGAATTTCAGATAGAGCCCTTTTATGCCTCTTTGTTTGGCTTCTTAATGTCCAATGGTATCCTCTCCCCTCCTATCCTCCCTCTAAACTGTATCTTCTCTCCTCCCTGCCCTTCCATCACTCTACCACCTAAAACTAGAGTCCTCATTTTCTTTTGTGATCAAGGGACTTAACAATTCTCCCAGCCCCTCCCCCATCTGCTCCCTCCAGGGACTATGCTAGTGGCCACACCCTGTCCTCCAGCAGCCATAGAGTCACGGACTCGGAGATGGGAAAGATCTCTTGCTTGTGCAAATCCAATCTACTTTAAGGCCAATGTTTGATGAGCTTTTGAATCTTCTCTGCAAAAAATTTTCTCTGAATTCTATAATCACATTTTACAGGTCATCCAAATATGACATCACTCTTCTTTTTAAAATGTTATACATTATATATACATATACGCACATGTCTGCCTGCATATAATACACATATTTCTAATATATATTATATGTGTAAAATATATCTGTATAATAAAGTGTTATTCCCTTTGAGCCCTTGTGGGCATTCTGGGAAGGAAAAGCTGTGGCAGCCATTCATAGGTTCAGGAGCAGCATTCCAGAAGGAAGAAAGAAGTCGAGAGAAAGTTTCTCACTAGTCTTCCCATTTTGCAGAAAAGCGCAACTTGTCACAAGGGTCCTGACTTAGTTCTTAACCTGTGGTTCTCACCGTTATCTGTTCCCCTCATGGCTATCACTTCCCACATTTCAGACCAGACCTACTCACCAACAACACAAATTAGACATTTAGACACTACACAACACAAATTAGACACTAACAACAGCCACAGTTAGCTAATGAGTTGCTAATACAGGAATAGCTATTTGGATTTGAAGAAATCATTTGAATCATCTGGGTCTCACTGTCTCCATCCATAAAAATAAAAGGATTAGTCATCAGCAGGTGATCACTGGTTTTAAAAGCTTTCTAGAGCTAGGAAATTTTTCTTCAAACTCGGACACAGAAACCTCCATAAAATCAGGAAAAGTGGAAGTTGTGTGGTGCAGAACGGAGATCACAGCTCTGCTTCCCAGTCCCTTCCACCATCGCCGCACCCGCTCCCCCAAGCCACCGGGGAACTCCTGGCTTCCTCCGAGCATATTCTACAAAACCCCCTGGACCAGAGTCAACGGAGAGCCAGTTTCAACTTTCGGCATTTCTATGAGAAGAATGAAGCCTGGAAACAATGACATACACACATTTACAGACAGAGTTCACTTTACAGAAGAGAAGTCCTGGCAAGTTATTTCCAGACTTACCCCCATTTTTCCTATTGAATAACATGACATTTCAGAATTGTTGCATCTCCGGTTCTGATTGATCTTCCTTTGGCAGTAGCACCTACTATTCTGGCTTTTGGGCTACTGTGTTTCCTCCCCCTCTCGCTTTCCTCCCCGCACACACGTCGTCGTTCAACACTCACTCGGTGCCACACACCGTGCCGGGTGCTTGTATCATGGAAGTTTCTCTCAAGTTGTTCGTTTGACCTTAAAGAGGTAATGACACTTAATTTTAGTTGCGGGCAGACAACCACCTAAGTAAAGGGACCCTGTGTCCTGTCTTTTAATAAAGTAAAAAGAAACGTAATACTTGCAAGGGAATAATAAGACTAATTACCTCCTAACATGTCTGTTTGTTCAGTGTGATTGAAAAGATCGTGTCTGTGCTTTGCAGTAGAGTTTCAGTGTTTTCTGCATTAGGAGTGAGTTTAACACGTATCCATGACATTATGCTCACTGCTTCTGCCCCATCTTATGTGATAGGATAAAACTGCTCCTTTGAGTTACTTTTGCTGTTTATTGCTACGTTAAACAAGGAACTGAATCAGGTGACACATAAGTCAATAAAACACGGTGCCTAGCTTCAAGGAGCTCCCAGTCCATGGGTACGACACATAAATATCTAATTTTTTGAAGCATCATGAATGTAATACTAGTTGTGTGAACAAACCTACCAGGGAAACCAAGGAGGCAGATATTCAGTTTGTCTTAAGAAAGTAGGACCCAGGGAAATTTCATGGAGGAGTGACATTTGAGCCTGGAAGATGGGTAGTATTTCACCGGCATGATCTTGGCAAGGGGAACAGTGTGTCCAAAGGCAGAGAGGCTCCAGAGAACAAGGCGTGATTAGTGACTAAGACCCATGGTCAGAGCACAGGGTTTGTAGCATTTAGCCACGGACCATGAAGAAAAAATGTTACAGGTGGATTATGGAAAGGTACCTTACCTTCTTCTAGTCTATACTCAATAAGGAAGACTTTTAATCAAGGAAATGGCATAAATACATGTGTATTTTCAATAGTCCTGATATGTGACATTTCAGAGATAAAATGTATAGCTTCTAGTGACATATTAGAACCATGAAGAAGAGAAAGTAATCAAAGAAAATGATAGAATGGTGGCTTGGGTGACTGGGTAGATAGTGATGCCATCAGAGATTAAGGAATCACAAAGGGAAAAGTCATTTTTGTAGTTAACTGAGGGGAGTAGAGTGGAGAGAGGCTAGCCAAAATAATGAATTTGCCCTTAAATATATCTTTAGAAATGCCTGTAATAGATATACAAAATTATAAAAAACTATATAATTTATATAAAAACTCTACTACATAATTTATATACTTAAATAATACAAATTTATCTATTATATAATAAATTATATTACATGCCTATAATAGATATTCTACATATAAAATATGTTCAGACTGAAGTGTGCAGAAGTTCCTGTTCATACCTTATAGGATGCATTTGAACAGAGTCAAGCAGTGCCCAGAGGAAGTGAGATCTGGACTTAGTGGGAAGGAGCCATTCTCTGGTGTGAGTACTGGCGACAGGACTGGTTGCCATAGAGACCACATGGGAACTCAGAGCGTGGCAAGGTGGACCAAGGCGCCTGTGAGAAATCAAGCTCCAGGGAATCCGGGGCTGCAGCCGGGAGATCAGGCAGCATTAATCCAGAGACAGGGGCCCCCGGAGGGCCGTGGTGGTGCCTGGCAGAGAGAGTGAGACATCATGCCTAGTTTACAGGATGGTCTTGAGATTTCAAGGAGCTGAGAAAAGCGAGCAGCGTGTCATGGACACACGCTCCCTAAACATGACTTCATCTTGGCCTTTTAAAGATGCGCCGTAGACCTCCAACAAGAGGCATGACCACGATCGTGTCATTCTTAGCAAGGGAGCCTTTGTAGTTTCTGTTCTCCAGAAACTCCCTTGATGTAATTCCACACAGAAATTATTCATTAAGTCACACATTCTTCATAGTAGGCCACATCCTGAAAGGGAACATGTCGGAGTCCGCAGCGACGACCGGGTCTGTACTGTACCTACCACCTCATTCTGGGAGCTGCTAATCCCCCACCCCTTGTGTCCCACAATACCTTGGCATCCTGCCACGTGTCATTTTTTTTTCAATGGGTGCTCAAAATAAATCATTTTTAATAAATAATTTTAGTGACTAATGTAACAATTTAATAATTTAATAAATAATTTTAAATAGATAAATAAACAAATAAGAAAAGACTTTTCTCTGAAACAGACATGGTCGAGAAAGCTTGTGCAATTCTTCCTGCCGCCGTCTGCTCCCTGCTTCTCTTCCCTCACCTTCCACTCTAAGCAAAGATCTTCTGAGGCAAAAGCCCATACAGAGAATGGGAAATTTCTCACATCCCAATCACATATGCGTGTTATTATTATGTTTTAAACATTTATTTATGTATTTGAGAGAGAGCGAGAGTATGAGCGGGGGGAGGGGCAGAGGAAGACAGAGAATCTGAAGCAGACTCCCTGCTGACCACGCAGCCCGATGTGAGGCTCCATCCCAAGACCCCAGATCGTGACCTGAGCCTAAATCAAGAGTCGGGTGCTTTACTGACTGAGCCACCCAGGCACCGTCATATGGGGTATTAAATGTGATTTTCCTGATGTTACAAAGGCTCCACTATGTTCTGTAAATTCTGCTTAAAGTCAGGCTTCCTTGTCCAAAAAATTTCTGACAAAATGGCTAATTTTTGAGGTTTTAGTACCGAAATGGATAATATTCAACTATTAAAATGTATTAATTTGAAATAACTCATCATCCAGTCATGATACACAAATTCAACATTGTCATACATTTAAGGACATTTGTTTATCCATAGGATCTCAGGTTTTATGAGATGAAGAAAGTACGGTTCGCATGACTCACATATGTTTTACAGAAAAGTCTGCAAGAGTGTGTCTTTCACATGAAGTGAAAAACTGCTAGCTTATTCCCAGATATTCGTTCCCTCTCACTGCATGATTCACTACAAAATTAAATTCTTGTTCTTAATACTTATTAACAAAAAACTTCTAAAACTTAGAATTTTTTCTTCTTAAATACCTAAATATCCCTATATCATGCCAAAATTCTGCCACAGTCAATCGAATAGGAAAATATGAAAAAGGTTCTTTGAGTTTTGATTTTCACAAGAGAAAAAAACTAAAAATTTAGGTGCTAAAAAAGTAATACAGCCCTCTAAATGCATTCTAATTATGAAACAAAAAATATACAAGACCAAGGATCATACATTTAAAAGGTGTTTTTTTATTTTAATTTTTTAATTTTTTCTTAACATACAATGTATTATTAGCCCCATGGGTACAGGTCTGTGACTTGTCAGGCTTACACATTTCTCAGCACTCATCATAGCATATGCCCTCCCCAATGTCCATAACCCCACTACCCTCTCCTGACCCACCTCCCCCAGCAACCCTCAGTTTGCTTTGTGAGTTTAAAAGTCTCTTATGGTTTGTCTCCCTCCCTATCCCATCTTGTTTCATTTATTCCTTCCCTATCCCCCAAGCCCCCCAATTAGCCTCTCAACTTCCTCATATCAGGGAGATCATATGATAATTGTCTTTCTCTGACTGACTTATTTTGCTC